>OX235273.1:153622262-153662262 GCA_944472155.2 Trichobilharzia szidati
GTCTATTTTTGTTATTTCTGTATTTCTAACCCCCAATTGCACAATATTTCATGCAATTTTGTTCGAATAATCCAGTTCACCACAATTCGGAATTTCATGAGCGATAAAAGGCAGCCAGCTTGTCTTACTCCTGTATTCACTTCAGACGCATATGTATTGAAAGAAAGTTGTTCGTTTGGATCTTCTCAACTCACAAGGAAAAAGATCATATATAGTGGCTTCTAGCTGTATCTACTGTATTCACTAGACATATAATGACATCTATCGGTCTCTAAAAACGTTCTGAAGCGCTAACGAAACTCTGCTGAAAGATCGGATAATATATTTATTTATTAAATATAGGAAACGGTAACTTATAAGTATTGGTTCATATGAATTGTGATCAAGATTTGACCGGATAGTTGCAAAATAATTGAGCACCGAGTCAGTATTGGGTTCATCGAGATTTTTACTGTGGTCAAAGTAGATTTTGTTAGACACTGGTATCAGGTAGGAGAACTGTTGATATCCGAGGAGCACAGACAAGCCACCTTATCCGAGTTCAAGAGTGCTTGAATCACTGGGGTCTGATTGAATTTCCATCTTAGAAAATGCATTCTATTTTCTTGAATTCTTGTTGCTATAATCATTAACTTATGTCCATGCCCACTTTATTGAGTAATAGGGGGTAACATAATTGATATAATTACTTGAAAGTAGCTTTAGAAGTAAAATATTAGAACTTGTAAATTTCGTAGTACTCAACGGCTCAAAGTTAGAAATTTGATAAGGTTAAAATTGCTATTTAGTGAGAATAAAGGTGGTAGTTGAGTGTCAATTTGACAAGTGTGAAGAGGGTGTGAAAATGTACAAAAGGAACAAATGAGAGTGATTATAGTGTGAATTAATTATTAAAGCAAAATCAAAATCAAAGTAAAACTGAAAAATAAAATTTCTTTTACAGGGAACGACTAGTGAAGAGGTTAAAACCATGATAGAATAAGATACTGGACAAACGTTTTCTCTATAAAGAGTTCGGGGTTGTATTGACGAATCGCCAGCGACTCCACCATACACAGATGCCATAACCTGTAGCACTTTGTACTGTTCGGCTTCACCTTGTAGATGATCTCGAAAGACGGCTCTGGTAGAGCTACATGGCTTGAGTTCACCAAGTGGTCGTGAATTGAGCTAGTAACTGTCTTGAAATGTCTTTTTTTTAACCATACAGGATATTGTTCAAAGATGCATTTGGAAAGTGTACGCTTTGTGCAGCCAATATAAACAGAAATGTGAGTAAGGGAAAAATTACAGTAATGTAGAAGAACAATAGAGTTTTTTGTTGAGTGATATGACAAAGCACAAAGAGTAATACTGTATTATTTGTTGATTATGCAATCAACATAATTTATTGCTCCTCACAAATCATATCAAGGCATTATTCACATAACTTTCAAACTGCGTTGAGTATAATAAGGCATGGCGGCCTGCTTGAATCACCGGGGGCTACCTGGATTTCCATCCGAGTCAATGCATCTTATTTTCTTTTTAATTCTTGTCGTTATAATCATTCATTTATGTTTGTGGGTTGCCAAATGTGTACGGGACTTTCTAGCGAGCTCAGTATCAGAACAATTATTTGAATAAAGATCCAAGTTAAGGAGATGAGAGTGTAACAATATATTACAAAAAATACAGTAATGAGTTATATTAATTAAATAGTTATTGTCAGTGAAAGTGAACATTGAACGTTGGTCATTGTTCTTGGTCGCCATTGTCGGACAACTCGAAGGCGCGAATGGTTCAATCGTGTACATTGACGTAAATTACTGTCTACCAATTTGGCTAGTAGAAAGCTCTCACCACAGTATCTTATAAACACTGTTAGCAATAAAGTTATCATTATTATTTTGAGTACTGCGCTGTTAATTTCCCATTGCGAAGCAGTAAGTGAAGTTAAGTATTAGAATATTTAACCATTTTAGATATATTTTAGTTCCGATACAAACATAATAGATGATTAGACTATCTGGGATAATATTTGTACCCACACTGAACATGGTGAAGCCAATGTTCATGACTTCGCACTACAATTGCAGGTAACCTCTTCCTGAATTCAGCTACTAATACGTATTGGGCTAATACTCAAGTGTCCAGAAACTTGAGTGATTTCAAGTTTAACCATGAAACAGCATCAGTTTAAGAACCATTGTTTCATTTTAATTTGAGCATCTTAGACAGTACTTATCCTTGACCTCACCAGAGATTGAACTCGGGGCTTTCAGACTACAAGGTAAGCTCGTTGACCACTCATCGGCTGCGACCAAACTTAGCGGTTAATGAATTCCAACTCCAGCAAATTTCCAACATATAGTGCGACATTCATCTATGGCCATCAGTGAGTACCTGTCCTCACAAACAACTTGATGGTGGAGTTGTCTCGTATTTTCAGATTTCATAAAAGGGCGCTGGCGTGACAGGATTTGATAATCATCTATCCGTCGCATGAAACTCAGTAGCGAAAAATATTTCAAAAAAGCCCTTGGTTTTATTACGAGTCATCGTTTAAACTCACTAAAATTAATCACTAAGCCTCAAATCAGATAGTTCATTCAACTTATTTCCCGTTCATTAAAAAAAACGCCTGAGAGGCTTTATCAGTTGTAACTGAGACAACGTAAACACACTTAGTTAGGCGCTCCGTAGCGTTACAATAGACGAAGTACTCTCTGAAGTTTAAGGCGCGTACCAATTTATAAATGCAGTTGAAAAAAAGATAGAAAACGAACATTTGTACACTAATTCCCAATTTAATTATTTGAATAAAGTACAAACAGTGTTTTATGTAGAATAAGATGTTACTATTGCTTATCTCGTCAGCTTCTCATCAGCTACGTGCAACCTTCAGCTGCACACCTACATTCCAATCCCTTTCACATGGCTGTAGCAAGCTTTCATTACTCCTCCTTTATGTCAGCTTCAGTCTCTTAGATCATGTGTCATGGAGGTTGTGTCTTGACAGCTTCTCTTTTACCGACCCATAAATCTCCACCAGCCATTTCGCAATTGTGTGATATCGGGAATCAATCATATCTAGTATCGGACAGAGTACGACGTCTTGTTTGTGCACTTAACTGAAGCTGTACATGCGAGACGTTATAGAACCAGATGGATGCAAGAATGTCAGATGCATCAGGTTATTGTGAGTTCATCTCCTATTGTTTTGAAGATTCTTCTCAACTGGCTACATACAACCTGAATACAATACAGCTATGCGATACAAACTACATTTAAGATTTTGAACATACTTTTTTTTTATGCGAACTATGAATAGCGTAAATCCGTAATGATGTAAGTTTCTAAATAATTGGGATTTAAAAAAAAAATGAGACGAGTAAGCGTGGAAACAAAAACACAGGGTTCGACAAACTTTCTGAGTGGAAAGAAAGTTTAACAATATGACGGGTTGCGTAACTACGGAAAACGTAACTCTTTAAAATAGAATGAAAGGGGAACGATAATATGACTCATTTATACATTGGCCGTACCATGAGTCCGCTTGTAAAACAAGTGCCAGAACACTACCCAGCCTGGCTGGCTAGCAAACAGAAAGCACAAAGGCGTATACAGTTTGATCACAGAACATCTAGTGAATTCTGGACATTCAACCCCATTTGAAAAATCCTTCAAAGCCATATATAAGATGTGATCTAACTTACCAAAGGGAGTAAAATCAAGGCATCTAGGAATAGATGAGGCACTGGCGATCCAAAAACTCTATCCTAATCTATGCGTCCAAAAGAAATACGTTCAGCTGTTGTCCCTACCATGGCCATTGTGAAAAGTCAGTCTCACCAATAATGAGTATCTTATTACCTTTCTTGTCCAACCTTCCTGTTTATTTGTTAAATTTACGGTTTTAAATCCCTGTCTGCATTATTGGATTTGGTTACCGTTTTTATTTTTGTATGTCTGAAACTTCCACTCCTTTCGTTAATACTACGTCGTTAACCTGTAGCTATACAAACTGACTAGTTTTCCAAGGTCCGAAGCTTCCTGCCGATTACCTCCAACCATCTTACATCATCAAATCAATGTGTACCGTGATGGCGAGCTATCTAGAATGGTGGCCGCATTGCAAACCTGACTAATAGAATTCAGTTTGCACCAGAGAAAGGACTAGAGACGTCAAACTAGTTAACAATGTCAAATCAAAATACACACTACAGTCCTACAGGAGGTCAATTGCGAGCCCAAATAGCCCAGTGGTAACGTCTCTGACTGCAACACTAGGTGGCACGGGTTTGGATCTCGGAGGGGACGTGAGTTCCTTCAAGGTTGCAGATACGCCTTGCTGACGAGGGCCAACCAACCTAGGCGTGTCCAGGGCTTCCTGTGGCCGATTGCCTCCAACTATCTAATATCATAAGAAAAAGGCACAAACAGCGAAGAAAATTTTCTTTTCGACGATTCATTTTCATGAGCTGTACAATCGTAATTATAATTAACAAAGAAATATTTAGACCAATCAGATACTGGTAAATTTGTCCTTGGAAAATTGTATTACATATTGTAAGGTGTAAGAAGGGATGACTAATTGTAAGTTAGAAAGGAGACAGAAGTTGGCGTGACGTAATAAGTGTGAGATAATGAATAAACAATAAGCTCGTGTAAAATGGACAGGAACTAGTGGAAAGGCTATAAAGTGTTTTTGTATAAAATATGTACGAAAAGCAATTTTAATAATAAACAATAATAAAATGTGGATGATGGGGACAAAATGATAATAAAAGTATGAATAAAATAATAATAATAGTAATAATAGTGAACTTACATAATAAAGGAAAGAAGCAAAATTGTGATAAGAACTTTGCTCTGGCCATGGTAAGGCAAGAGAATGTATGTATCGCTTTTGGATGCAGAGGTCCGGTTTTAGATCTCAAATAGCAAATGCTTCAGCTATGTACAGATGACGTATCCGAAGTCCCTTTGTACGATATTGAGGGACTCTGTGTAACACTGTGAAGCATTCATGTGGGGTTGCTCGGTGTCCAGAGATGACAAGGTGTTCGAGGATCGAGCTTTTGCTATTCTTCCTTTCTCCTTTGGATAACCAACCTGGGCAGTGTTCCAGAGTACGTTTGTGGACTTCACGCTGCGTACGGCCGATACACTTTGCTCCACAGGAGCAAGTAAATTAATATATTCACATTGAGGTGGCCAAAAGCGGTATCTTGTCCTTAGCGTTAGACTGGATTAACTGTCTGAAGGAGAATGTGATACGTAGAGTGGCTGTTGGAAATGTCTTCTTCAGACATTTAGAAAGGCGGTTTCTGAGAATTTCCGCTGCGACATCACCTTTGAATTCTAGGTTCATAAAGAGAGTCTTCTTAGGAACCGTTGCGATGTTTGACATCGGAGGCTTCTTTTTCATGTTTTTGTCAATGAATCATGGTGGATACCCATTCTTTAGTAGGGTTTTACGTAATAAATTTAATTCTTTCTCCACCATGTCTTCCGAGCAGATTTTTCTAATCCTTGAGCACAACGTACGTACCAGGTTTCTCTTTTGGATTAGTGGGACGAAGCTCTGGAAGTTGATAAACTGTCCAGTCCATGTTGGCTTGCGGTATATTGACCTTTGCATCGTACAGTCGTGTCGTCTGGTGAGTAGTACATCAAGCAATGGAAATATCATCAAATTATCATCCTATTTTGTCTATTTTTGCGATCTTCCCGATTATTACACATTGTGATTTTTAATTTGACCTTTGACCTGAAATATTTCTAGAATAGTGCCACTACCTATCTTCTGTTTATTACACCTAATGTTTTTATTAATCTGACCTCTGACGGGAAATAATTCTGGAACTTTCTCACACATGCAATGTAAACACACGAATGTAAAGCTATCTAGTTGATGACTTTGTCGAAAAGGAAATTTCCTTGGCTGAAACCGTCTTTGCATTAACTTGTTTTCCAAGCAGGACAGAAGATGAAGTAATGAAATTCGCATACTTTGTTTTCCTTACCAAAGCAGCGCGAGATTCATCGCTGCCACTTTCTGCCTACATAGATTTGGTTTTAATCTTTTAATGACGATTGCAAGATAGTTGGTTTCCTTTAGATGTTGATTATTTTGAACGCTTTTAGACTGTCGATAACATGGTCAGTGTTCAATAGATGGCGCGCAATTGCGCTGATTTTTGTTTGTGAACCTTTTTATTCTGAGGTTCTTCGATATATGTTCAGAGATACGGAAAATGACCTTCCTCTCTGCTTTTCCAATGCATGTACCCTCGCACATTGTACATGTGAATTGGTAGGCACAGTTGAAGGTGACATAAGGTGGACAAACTCCTAGCACATGTTCAAATCTTTAATTTAGTTTACATTTCTGTTGTATTTTTGAGAGTGTTTGTCGTCAGTTGAGAAGAATCCTCGAAATAATAAAGGGTAAGCTTATATTATCCTGATACACTTGTCGTTCTTGCTTTGTTCAAGTTTATAAATGAACATCAATCAGACAGTCTAAATACTGCATTGAAAATAACGCTGATTAAACAGACTCAACGACAGTAATAATGTTGACATACCATAGATCCGTTGTCTGCTTATAATTCTGGATGATTTATTATGAATTATTTGTGAAATGTTTAGGTATTTGTTTTCGCGACTTTGGTGATATCCTCCAATATTTTGGGCAAATAATGTTTCATAATTCAACTTGAACTTCTCCTATGATTGATTGGCCACCTGCATAAACCTTTTTATCCATATTTTGTTATCATTATAATCATCGTTATTAATTTCGTTCAAAATATTTGCAACATTATTATTATTTGATTCACAAAATCACCGTCAGTGGTTAAAATTTTTTATATGTAAGTCTATGTAAATTAAAGTAAAGCCTGGAGAAGAAGATCTAAATGAAGGCCACAATATTGTTCGCTTATGTGTCTTGTTCAAGTAATTTTACCTCCCATAGCCGGTTACAATCCCGACGAACAGAAAAGGTTGGGTGGGAGGGTAGCAACCCCATCCTGTAAACGTTAACACCACTGCTACGTTAACATCAAGCCTCTAGCTTGAAGGTGCCCCATGTTCCACTGGAAACGTAAAGAAATAAAACAACCATTGGAGTATACTTTCGAATAAAATGTGAATATGTATCTGTAAATGAATGTGAACATTGAACGTTGGTTCTTTGGCCTTGGTCGCCATTGGCGGGCAACTCGAAGGCGTGAATCATTCAATTATGTACAAGCGGAAAGAAGACGAAGGAATACGAATAAAACGTACAGTACATTCCTTGTAAAACATTTGTTTATAGAATTTGTGTAGAGTATTGATTTTAACTACCGTACAATACAAATTCTTCTCGTTCCTTGCGTTTTGCAATTAAAGTCAATATCGTTCATAGTTACTGTCGATTCGAGCGTCTTCGGAGAAAATTGGAACTTAAAGTTAAGTTCCTTGACAATATCTCTTTGATATATCATTGAAATGAACCATTCACACAACAGTATTTTCTTCTATTTGTAAATTGGAATACTTATATATAAATATTTCTGATACAGGAAATCACAACAAGTGAATGGGCCAAGAGACTCTTTTCTGCGAATTTATTTTAATTGCATTTCACACTACTATTATTATTTCATTTATTCACGTCTTTGTTTCAATTCCCTCATGGGATATAATTTGTAAAATATCATATACACCACATATACGATTGTACATCTTGATAATAAATGCGTTGTTGAAAAGTGTCTATTCTTGGTTGAATATTGTCTTCCTAATTTTACCATGGGAATTATTAACGAATTTATTGTTAAGCTGTACAATATTATGTACATTGCTTGTCTATGCGGAGAAATTGAAACACAGTGAATCTGCGATAAACTCATTCACTGACCATCAGATAGTCAAAACTGGTCCGCCTCTCTCGACAGCCCCTTCCTCTTTATTACTATCTGTCTGCTTCCTGTCGGACATCAGTCAGTGGTCTAAACTAAATGGCCTCATGCTGAATCCCTCAAAATTCCAGACTATTGACTTCTCCCTTAGGCACAAACGAGATCTAGAAACATTAGTAAGTACTCATGAAGCCTGTGGCGTGGAGGAGACTTAGATTGAAACTAAATCTAATGCAAAATACCTCGGTCTAGTTCTATCTTCCGACCTTACTTGAACATCTCATATCCTAACGATTTCTAGGAAATTGTTCTATCTAACCTACTACATTAAGAAACTTAGACAATCTGGAATCACCCAACCTCTACTTTCACAATTTGTCAACTCTTGTATCTTATTTATTCTACTTTACTGCTCCCCATTAGTCTTTCCTGGTCTACTGAAAATGGACTATACCATCCTGAGAAGGATGTTGAAGGTAGTTAGTAGAACTAGTGGTGTGTAACTCAGTCAGCTCGTCACTACACTAGTAGAAAGGCATCTGAATACATGCGAAAAATGGTCTAAAACAATGCTCTTCGAATCCCAACACCCCCTCTCTTCCAAACTCTCGCCTTGTATCTCATTAGGTAGAACCAGAAATCAGTATAAAATAATCTATACTCGTACAACCAAGTACAGGAACTCAACGATACCATACTTGGCCCGTGTTCTAAGTGACAGAGACAATGTTAAGCGCGAAACCTATGACTTCCTTTGTTGCTAATAACATAATTTTAGGCTCTTTTATTTTTCTCTCATTTTGTATTCTATAGTGAACTCCTTCTTAAACATACTTAGCTACCTAAATTATTAACATTGGCTTACTTTTAGTACTTTGATGCATTCCTTCTCTTATGCGTCTACTGGTTTCTGACTCTATTAGCACTATGAGTATTACAAAATTGTCCTGTCATTAACCATCATGTAATATTAGTTTTCCGGTTGTTTTTTGTTCGGCAATATTAACTGACAATCTTGATTGTGAACGCCCTTATCACCATCATAAAATTTTGTATTATGCAGGATTACTCAAACTACCACTGCATTAGAGCTGACAATAAAAACCCTAAAATGTTATTTTATGATTGTTTAGTGTTGTTCAACCAAATTAACTGATCTTCTTGGCGATAAAAATTCCTAAATATCATTTCATAACTTCTTGTATGACTATAGCTTTACTATCGCCATGTATAATCATATCATAGCTTCCACTACCCAATACTGAGATATCACTTATTATGTTGTTTATTTTCCCTTCTACTTTTTGGTATTTTTTCGCATTTTTTTAATTACTTTTGTGTTTTTTTGTTTTTGTTGTTTTTGCCTTTATATTTATTTTTTTTGGAAATACTCCTTTTAAATGTTTGAAAAAATTAGATGCAAATATTATAGACATGTGCTGTAAATTCCACACTGTACGACTAGTACTGTTTCTGGAATAAAGTAAATTATTATTATTATCATTACTATCCGGCTCGTTTGCAATAATGAATATTTGGCCATTGAAAGAGAAAAATCTAGTCCTGTACATACAGAGGAAGTTAGTGCAGTGCCTACAACTTCCATGGTCTTAATCCTTCTATGCTTAAGCTTTTTTAGACGCTATAGGTGTTGATGTTCACGGATAGTAGGTACGAAAGTAAACTTATACAAGATCTAATATATACAACTTCTATAGAGACCAAAGGCGAAGCGAAACACAAGACTTGATCGTCCAAATTACGACTTATATTTCGGGACCAAATCGGAGTGCGAGATGATTGCTGAGATAGCTAGGGATCGTGCACGAAGGAACGAACGTGACACGACAGCGTACCGAATGGCAGGCACGCTTGACCGGAAACCTTCAACTAAACAAGTTAACTTAAACAGTGAGGGTCAGCATCAAATGTTCAGTGATGCGCCCTGTGGCCAACAATTTTGGGGAATTACTGACCGCTACAGTATGATAATCTCCATTCATATTTTTGCAGTATTTATTTTTCTCTTCGTTTACCCAATTTGTATACCCTTACCTTATTAGGACAACTGTTACTATTATCACCATCACTTTGAACTGTTCCCGGTATTATTTCAATTGTCGCACAACCGACTAAGTCACGTAAAGTTGTGCGCCGGCCAGAGATCCAACCCTGACCAGGTCTTTAATTTCATGGTAAGCCTATGGGAGATTGTCTTCAGTTAGCAGTCTGTTACTGGTGTTACTGGTGACATTTGAAAGTCTGATCAATAATTTCCTTGAAATGGGATCATTTTGCAGTTATACGTTTGAGTTGTCTCTAATCAAGGGGTTGGTAGTGAAGTAAGTTCGTAGTTCTTACGTAAAGTTGGATGTCAAATCAAGAATCGGGAAGGCGAGAAACACATTCATCAACCTGAAACCAATCTGGAAGTCTTCGTCACTCAGCATCAACAACAAAATTCGGATTTTCAATACAAACGTGAAGTCAATTCTGCTTTACGGATCAGAAACTTGGCGGGTCACCAAGAATATTTTCAACAGGTTGCAGACCTTTATCAACAACTGTCTTCGCTCCATACTGAAGATTAGATGGCCGGAAAGAATCACAAACAAGAAGCTATGGGAACAAACGAAACAGGAACCAATCGCCCAACAAATATGCAGGAGGAAGTGGAGATGGATTGGACACTCGCTGAGGAGGCCGTTGAGTGACATCGCGCGTCAGGCCAGTGCTCGAGTGGAACCCGAAATGGAAGCGGCGAGTGGGACGTGCAAGGGTGACATGGAGGAGATCGTGTGAGGAGGAGATGAAACAGTATGGAATAACATGGACGCAAGTGAAAAGTACAGCACAAGACAGAAGCAAGTGGAGACGTGCAGTTGAAGCCCTATGTTCCACTAGGAACCCAAGGGAACAATAATATATAATAATACGTAAAGTTGACAAACAATTTGTCAGACATGGTAAAATTTATTTCATAAGGATGTAGAGCCAAGCTCATCAGACCAAAAGATTTAAACTGGTGATTAATCAAATGAAGGGATGATAACACATGAAGGGTGGAAAAATTTTGTTTGTTTTAGACAAATTAGTTTTATCGAAAAGTTATTGATTACTATAACTAATTGCGTCATACGTTTTAGAAACATGACAAAACTTGTAAATTCTTGTTTAAATGAGTAAAAAAAATCTGAAACAGAAGATAGAAATTAATTGGTGGATGGTGACAAGCAGTGGAATCCATCAGGATGCGAATTTTGTCCCATTTGGGACTCATCATCCGGATATACCTGCACAAGAAGCCGAAATGTCGACCTGAGACCGAGCACTTCGGTCCAGTCAATCAACCGGAAAACCTTTATTTCAATTAAAGAAGACAGAAATGCCATTTCTTCACTGTGTGTGATATATACCAAAAAAAGAAATTAAACATGGAATATCAGGGTTCAGATTCCATTGAATATTAGTGAGCACTGGACAGTCACTTCTTCTAGATTTACAACTGATCATCAGCGCATACCAACAAATGAAACAGGGATTGAACACCGGACATTCAGTTTACGAGATCAAGTTTGCTGACCATTTAGATATGTGGGTCATAGTTCGATGACCCATGAATTCGACCTTTCTTAACTCAAGAAATAGCGCCGTTATCCATAATGCCGTCAATGTTCATCCGTGACGTGATGAATTCAAAGCGTTATAACTTTACACTACAGCATAAGGATATGATTCAAGTAGATATAAATATGCTAGAGATTGTTTATATAGAAATCATTTGGACTTCAAATAATCTGACGCATTTTTTAAATTATTTTTTTATTCCTTTGCCTTCCCAGTGAGACATAGGGCTGCAAGCTAGAAGCTTGAATGTTCACTAGCAGTGGTATTTAGTTTTGCAGGATGGGGTTGCTAGCCTCATACTTAACCTTCCCTATTGACCAGTATTATTACTAGCATGTCGACCACATGAGGCGTGGTTGGCGAGCATTTTATCACTGTTCCACCAAAGCACAATTAATTGACTGAGAACCCTAACGAATTTGACTCGTTAGAGTTATTTATCGATCGAAATCAGTGACAGTGTTCACTGAAAAGTAGGAAATATCGTAGCATCACAGTGATCATGATTTACACAAATGTTAACCGAAGACTGAGCTGACATATATGCCCAACGATAAGTAAACACCAGCGCCAACAGTGTCAGAAATCTAAGGAAACTATTCTCATCCACACAGAGAATAATTAACACTAGCTTCAATTCCCTTGTTTTATCTGATGAAAGAACTTGGCATATGCGTTGTCAGAAGCATTCTTAACACGCTAATACAAACACTCATTAACGCCTGCCTTCACTGGTTCGATTCCAAAGAACACATGACTAGGAGTGAATGTTATAGAACAAGGTCATCTGCCAAGAAACCAGACAAGAAAGTACCACATATTAGGTATTGATTGCACTTAGGCTAAGGAAAACTTCAGATGAATGCATTAGTCAGTGTGATTATTAAGATGCCAAAGAGCATCCAGAAGAGAAAGGAAAGGATGGCATGGGTCTAAGGATAACATGGAGTAGATCAGGTGAACAAGAAATGAAGGAATCCAGTCAGTTTCCCAGATAGCTGAAAGTGAGGTTAGACAATGAAGTGCAGTGAAGATATGACACTGATGCCTTTTCTAACACTCAGAATCCTCTGCTTAAAACCAAACACTACTCAAAGTCACAATATACACAGCAATATAAGTTCCTACATTATGACATGGAGAAGAGATTCAAATATACCTCTTTGCATTTCCCCAGGTATGTATCAGTTTATGAAAAGTTGAAAATTCCTACTCAGATATATAGAAAATCGCAATTACCGATTCACCGAAATGAATCTATACAGCGAATCCATCATCAAGCTATCCATATAGCCCATTGTATATGAAGAAATAATATCTTGCCAGGGAATTCAACAATAGGTGTCAAAGCATAAAATAATAATAGCAGTAGTGTGAGATGCAGTGTAAACATCTGTGATTGTATTCACAGTTAGATCTCAACTGTCAAATAGCAAAACAATTAATGTCATACACAGAATAACTCGGAGGATGTATAGATGTAGGATAGTGGTGTAAAATTACACGATAACATGGTGTGAAATTCTGTCACAATAAAGTAGAATTTAACATTGCAAAGGTATTTTAGATTTACAATGACAAGTGAGACAACTGAAATAATACCAGAAACAGTTCAAAGTGAAGCCGATTATAGTATCAACTGTCGTAATAAGGTGAGGGCATACACATTGAATAAACAGAACAGGAGAAAAGTACTGCCAAATATAAACCTGGACTTTCATACCTTTTGCATAGATGGATTACGATCACGAGAGTTGAAGGCGCTGCACTAACGCCTTCTGCATGAACAGGCCTAGTATTTTCTGTTTCCATGGCCTAAAGCTCATCAATACAGATGAGGCGCATAGAACGCATTCACACAAATTATTTTGCATAGTGTAGACAGATAGCTATAAAGTGGAAGAGGCTGTGGAGAGAGTGGCTGACCACTATCGACCATCTGACGACCAGTGAATGAGCTTATCACAGCTCCACTGCGTTTCAATTTCCTTACGGAATAGAATTTCCCAATATAGACAAGCAATCCACATAAAATTGTACAGCTTGATAATAAATTCGTTAATAATTCCCATTATAACAATAGGAACACAATACTCAACGAAGAGACACTTTTCAACAACGCATTTATTATCAAGATGTATAATCGTATAGGTGGTGTATATGATATTTTAAAAATTATGTCCCATGAGGGATTTGAAACCAAGACATGAATAAATGAAATAATAATAGAAGGATGAAATGCAATTCAGATAAATTCACAGAAAACAGTCCCTTG
Organism: Trichobilharzia szidati; assembly: GCA_944472155.2. Taxonomy (NCBI): domain Eukaryota; kingdom Metazoa; phylum Platyhelminthes; class Trematoda; order Strigeidida; family Schistosomatidae; genus Trichobilharzia; species Trichobilharzia szidati. The sequence goes on from OX235273.1 coordinate 153,636,063, forward strand.
GTCGATTCACTTGTTCTGATTTCCTGTGTCAGTAATATGTATATGAATATTCCAATTTATAAATACAAGAAGATACTGGTGGTGTACATCTGAATTTGAACACATTGGTATTAGATTTTGTCGCCGAAAGTCATGAGATTTATTATGGCTTATAAAATGTTAACTTTGTGTTAAAGGCAAAGTAAGCGAAATTAAGGAGCTACTTGTAGTAAACTTTAAAATTTAATGTTCTGTTAAATTTCAGTCGATTATGTTGTGACCGTATGCATACAGCCTTCGTAAGATATTCAGGGTATAGATGTTTTATGTATGGCAGCACGATGTATCTCGTTTATGTATGGCAGTGTACTAGTATTAAATTCTCCTTAGCATTACAAGTGCGCAATTCTTATAGTGGGTTATTGTGTACTGTTTGATATAACTAATGGAAGTACCCAGGTACATGTGGCAACAGCACATTTATTAGTGATTGCGCATCGCAGTTTATAGAGCATTTTGAAAATAAGCATTTAATTTTCCTCAATTTCTGTTTGTTAGGGTGCACAAAAGTTATGGCTTTGCAGATTATATTTGTTCAAAGGATTGTCCAGCAAAATGTCAACTTCATCATGGCAACAGTTGATTCCAGATAATAAAGCACTGTATTCGGGCAAATGGCAACCTTCTCTGTCAGGGAAAACATTCTCAGGTTTGATTTTCCTTTCTGCTGTTTGGTATTTTATCTTATGTTGTGATTCGATTGTGTTTATTTAGTATTTTAGTTTGTAGTAATTATTTAGAGCCTAATCCAGATTCTCTGTTTTTAAGGTTGGTTGCTTTAAGTGAGTAACATGAAGATCTGTGCAGATGACGACTTTCATATAAGATGTACATAATCTCCCTATATGCCTACATGAAATTCCCGATAAATATGCCGTTACCAAGTCTCTTGTATTCTACTGTGACAGAAGAAGTCACTGAAGTGTCCAAAGTACAAGAACATCAATAAATGTGAGAGATTTACTTTAATTGCATCGACGAAGTTAAGGGTAAATTAAGTATCTTAAACGTTGAAATAAACTTTCGAATAAAATGCAAATTTGTATTTCTTCGATATACGACAGAGGCGGAATCATTCTCTCAACAGTATCTCCTTCTATTTATAAATTGGAATATTTGCATCTATAATACTGACACAGGAAATGAGAACCAGTAATTCGGCCAAGGGAATCTTTTCTGCGAATTTATTTCAATTGCACTTCATACTACTGTTATCATTTTATTTATTCACGTCTTGGTTTCAATTCCCTCATGGGATATAATTTGTAAAAATGTCATATACACCACATATACAATTGTACATCTTGATAACAAATGCGTTGTTGAAAAGTGTCTCTTAGTTGAGTATTGTGTTCTTAATCTTACCAGGGGAATTATTAACGAATTTATTATCAAGCTGTACAATTTTATGTACACTGCTTGTCTATGCGAAGAAATTGAAACCCAATTAATCTGCGATAAACTCATTCACTTATCATCAGATAGTCGATACTGGTCAGCCACTCTCTCCACAGCCCCTTCCTCTTTAATACTGTCTTTCTGCACTGCACAAAATAGTTCGTGCTGCTGAGTACTATCCGACTCATCTGTTTTGATGAAGAATAGTACATAGAATGAGAAAAATCGAGGCCTTTGCATATGGAGAATTTAGTGCAGCGCCTATAACTCTTGTGCTCTTAGTCCGTCTATGCTTAAGGTACGATAATTTGGATTCGTATTTTGATTGTGCTTGTTATTCGTTTTCTTTATTCAGTTTTTATACCTTCAGATTACTGAGGCATTTGTTCCTATTATCACCTCCACTTTAAGTTTTTCCTTGTATTGTGCGTCGGTGGCGCAGTGGTTAGGACTCTCGCCAACCATGCACATGGTCCGAGGTTCGAGCCTCTGCCGGCGCACAACCGATATCTATGGTCGGCCTGCAAAATTTGGGCTACCGATATCCATGCTGAAAATGTCATACTTGTACTGCAAATACGGTGTGGCATCAAGCTGTAACCAAAATAAAAATAAATAAATAAATAATTGTCCCACTTGTCATTGTAAATTCAAAATATTTTTGTAATGTTTAATTCCATTTTAATATTACCAAAGTACACACCATGTTATATGATGATATTTGTGTATTCTGTTTGCCTGCTAATCATGTAATTTTACACCATTTCCCTACATCTATACATCCACTGAATAAATCTGTGTGACATTATCTGTTTCGCCACTTGACAGTTGAGATCTAACTGTGAATACAATCACAGATGTTTACACTGCATCTCATTCTACTGCTATTATTATTTTATGCTTTGACACCTATTGTTGAATTCCCTGGCAAGATATTATTTCGTAATATACAATAGGCTATATGGATACGAATGTATAGCTTGATGATGAATTCACTGTGTATATACATTTCGGGAATTCAATGATTGCGATTTTCTATATGTCTGAGTCGGAAGACTTAAATTTTACTTACTGATGCATATTTGGTGAATTGGACGAAGGAATGTTTGATTCCTGAAAGCCAATCCACACAATAGTGAAGGAGTTTAACCATAGGTTGCACTCATGTTATTTGCTCTTGCCGGTTACTCGGATATGGAATGACTGAACAGGTTGAATCTCTTCACCAGATTAGTCAGTAGAGAAATATATTCCTGCGGAGTGTAATGGTTTTTAATGTTCAGCTTTAATTATGGTATTTGTAGTGTAAAGATAGACCTCTCTGGCCTATCTTCACTGCTCTGCATTGTCTGATATAACTTTCAGGTGTCTGTTGGATTGCTTGGAATCCAACCTCTTCTGTTCACCTGATCTACAGCATATCGTCCGCATAGCGACATCAAATTGTCCTATCCTCATAAAGCATTGCTCATAACACCGTTGTTCGGTGTCACCTGTAGGTCTACTCAGCTTTATGTGTAATACCTGATCTGTGGCAGTTTCTTGTCTGGTTTCCTGGCAGATTACCTCGTTGTACAATATTCACTGCTAGTCATGTGTTCTTTGGAATCGAGACAGTGAAGTAGAATGTTCATGAATGTCTGTGTTAGCATGTTACAAATGCTTAAGACGGCGGATCTGCCATATCTTTGCACTAAACAATAGCAGTGTGCGTCGGTAGTATAGCAGTTAGGACGCTCGCCAACTATACACATGGTTCGGGTTTGGATTCCCGGCCGACTCACTCCTTTAGCTCGCTGAGCCAGAAATAACACTGGTAAAGAGAAAAGTTTGTGCATGAGGCTAGCAACCCTATCCTGTAAAATAAAGCACTGCTACAGAAACTTCAAGCCACTAGCCTGAAGCCCAATGTTCCGATTGGGAACGTGAAAGAAAGAAAAATAACTGCAGTGTATTTAGCCTAGTGTTAAGTATACACTGAGTGATTGAGACTAGTTTCTTTAGATTTCTCTGCATTGTTTGTGTTTGAAGTTTACTTTTCATCGAACATTGATATCAGTTCAGTGGGTAATGATATTTTTCTAAAACGTGATCACTGTGGTAGTTCGTAAATTCTTCGTTTTCAATGAACTCTGTAACCGATGTTGGTTGATTCATGAAGACATCTCACAGTTGGAATTATTCTGAAACCTCACAAATCCCATAATATCAGTCTCCGGTACATTGCCATTTACTGAAAGAATATCCGAAAGATGTGCTGAGAAGTGGTGGCCACTCCACCCCACCTTGTCATATGGGGGGGGGTGAAGAAATTAGAATTCATGGGTCATTGAAATATGACACGCATGTGTGTGAACTGTCAGTAAGCTTGATCTCATAATCTGAATGTCGGGTGTTCAATCCCTGTTTAGTTCGTAGGTATGCACACATAGAGAGTCGCTAACTAGTCCGAAACAGCGTTTCATTCTTCTGTGATTTTTCTGTTCGAGATATTACTCACATAAATGAATCAGCATTTCCATCTTCTTTTTCAGATTCATTACGCTTATGAACATGAATTTACAAACTTGTTTTTTATGTTTTTGTAAGGTGTGAGACAATCAGTTGGAGTCATCAATAACTTCTTGATGAAAAGCTTTTAAATTGATTAAAATTGCCAATTTGTTTTTTCGAAACAATGGTAACTGAGTGTTTCATGGAGCTTAGCTTTCGTCTAATACAAGGAAAATGCTTTCCACCCTTTTGTATTATAATCACTTCATTTGATTAATCACCAGTTTAAATCTTTTGGTCTGATGAGCTTGGCTCTATATCCTTCTGAAATAAATTTTACTATATCTGACAAATTCAAGTGTTGGTTTGTAGAGTTTGACTGGTTACACGATTTTCATCATGAGCTGACATCAGTTAGAGAACCACTGAAAAACCTGGGAGTACTGAACAGCTGTTTCGTCCCAGTTTGGGACTCTTCATCAGTACGCACCCACCGGGATTTGAACCCAGGACCTTCTGGTTACAAGGCGAGCTCGTATACCATTAAGCCACTGGGACCCGATCCAGTGGCCCATGAATTCCAACTTCTGCCAATTCACGATATAGTGCAACTGCTAGCTAATGTCTTCGGTGAGTATTTGTCCTCACACCTGACCTGCTGCACCCTACTGGTCACGACTTCTCACTAGAACCCCAGGTAACTACCTACCTTAATAGGGCAAGTCGCTAGTGAGCATCTTATTGATATTCAAGTGTTGGTTTGTAGGGATTTGTCAGCTTTACGTAAGAACTACAATCTTATTTCACTACCAACCTGTTGATTAGAGACAACTCAAACGTATAACTACAAAATTATCCCATTTCAGGAAAAATATATAAATATGCTTTGATTTCCTTAATAAATGATCTGTTGCCTGGCCCTTGTCTTCTATTGTTACAATATAACTTACAAAATAACTTGCAATGACTGTGAGTTAAGTCAACTACATAAGTCATACTAGTAGATCGGGCGGGGTAGTCAGATTGTCTGTGAGAACAATAGAATTTAGTGGCTAAGGTAAAAATGGTTAGCCTCACTCGTGAAGATACTTAATTAAGAAGAAAGCTCAGCACCACATTGCACTGCATGCATTAACAACGCACAACCACACCAAATAGGGTAGATAGTAGAGGGTCAAAATTCTAAGAAGAAAATAATACAGGTAGGTATTTATGTGGAGAGTTTGATTACTGACTCCTTGTTCATCGAGTCTAAATATAGAACATATGCAATAGGATGCAATGATTCATCACTCACTCATACCGGAAATATGGAAAATACTACAAGCAGTCATCAAGTCAGGCGATGAATTGAAATAATGATGGAATTATATAAAGGAAGTTGGAAAGTTGTGTGAATAGTGGTGCCTTGATCTTGATACGACTACTATGAGTAGTAATGATAAATTGTACCCGAAACGTGGTCATCAATAAATATAACAAACACATTTTTATAACAAACACTCTGAGAATTTATCAAATTAAATTTTATACATAGTGGATTTATGCTCTACCACAATGCAGAAGCTCTATTCTTATATCGTTGTTACCATCTTATTCTGGAGAAACCACTGTTCTTCTCGTCTTATCCTATTTCGATTTACTTATAACCTTTATCATTTTCAGCAGGGTGAATGATGAATAAACGAGGGAATGAAGGTTTGACAGAAACCTACTTATATCCTTACGTATTGATATTCAACTTAATGGACTGGCATGAAGTCTGTCGTGAGGACATATGCTCAATGACGACATTCTCTGGTGCCAATCGCGCTGCATTTACCAACTAGTTGAAGTTGAAATTCATGGGCCGTTGGATTGGGTACCAGTGGATTGAAACCTCAGTGGATGCGTACGGCTGCAGCGTTTCAAACTAGAATGAAACAGATGTTAATGAAAACAAAACACGTAGATCAGCGAAGAGTCTCTTTTCGGTGAATTCATCTTCTTAGCTGTACAATCGCAAATATATATGCATTGTTTTTTATGTATGTGTACATTAAGTTTGTCAAACAAAGTTACAATCGGTTAAGGTTAATTTTAACTAAACAAGTGAAGGTTGGTAATACAGGTCAAGAAAACTAAGTGTTAGTGAAACTAAGGTAGTAACAAAGGTGATGAGTTGTCACAAACAGTTGTTGAACAGATGTAGAACTGACGAGAAGAGCTGATGGGAGCCTAAGAAGATCAATCCATAGAAAACCTACGTGGAATGGTCAACGAACAAGCTTCTATAGCTGGGTGCCCATTCAACAAAAGCGGAATTTAATTAAATCACTTGCTACCCGCATCCGACGCATCTGTAATTTCCTTTGTATCGCTGAAGCTCTAGCCATCCACATGGAAAAACCGGAGCTGTGCATATAAAAGAAGATTACTAAACCACTTCTACTCTCGTGGTAAAAATGTTTTGAATTTTTGAGTTTTTATTTTTATTTTATTTTGATAACTTAATTTTGTTTATTTGCCTGTTCCTTAGTTGCTTATATTTCTTGTATTCACTTAGATCTCTTACATAGTTTCGTATTATCTACTTTGTTTCTATGTGCATCCTGAGTAAAACTCACTCATCAAAATATTCATATTATTATTGCATAACTTCTTTTAAGAACTGTTTGTGACAACTCATCACCTTTGTTACTATCCTAGCACTCAATTGTCTTGACTTATATTACCAACCTTTACCTGTTTAGTTAAAGTAACTTAAGCAATTGTAATTCTTGCATCCACTTAGATCTCTTACATAATTTCTACCTTGTTTCTATGTGCATCCTGAGTAAAACTCACTATTAGTATTACAACTGGTTGTGACAACTCATCACCTTTGTTACTACCTTAGTTTCACTAACACTTAATTTTCTTGACCTGTATTACCAACCTTCACTTGTTTAGTTAAAATTAACCTTAACCGATTGTAACTTTGTTTGACAAACTTAATGTACACATACATAAAAAACAATGCATATATATTTGCGATTGTACAGCTAAGAAGATGAATTCACCGAAAAGAGACTCTTCGCTGATCTACGTGTTTTGTTTTCATTAATGCTTGGATGGGGATTATCCATGAATTGAAACAGATGTCTACCTCAACCTTAGAAATGTCAGTTGCTTTTATTATTATTATTATTTCCTTTAATTCCTAGAGGAACATAGGGCTTCAGCCATGCGTCTCCATTGCGTTCGGTTCTCTGCTGTAGTTTTCACCTGGCTCCAAGTCTGCCCACACGCTTTCAATTCCTCTTCACATGATCTCCTCCAGGTCACCCTTGGACGACCAACTCGTCGCTTCCCTTTCGGGTTCCACTCGAGGGCTTGTCTAGTGATGTCACTTGCTGGTTTCCTCGCTTTTAATTTCTGGAAAATTCCCACTATAACATACAGAAAATGAAAACTTGTGATTCAGCGAAGAGACTCTTTTCAACGAATTTATCATCAAGCTGTACAATCGAATATATATGGTTTTTAAGAAGTTATATCCGGTGAGGGAATTGAAACATCGGTGTGAATGCATGAAATAATAATAATATGAAATGCAATTAAAACTAAAATGTTTGTGATTATAATCGTAGTTAAATGTCAAGTGGCAAAGCAAATTGATGTCATATATATAGAATAATTCATAGGATGGATAGAACTTGAAAAAGGATGTGCAATTATAAGATTAGGAGGCAAATCGAATAAAATAAAAACGTTACGTAATATTGTGTGAAATTGAATAGCAGAGAATTTAATGTTGTAAAAATGAATTGATTTAGAATGACAAGTGGAACAAGTGAAATAATACCGGGGACACTTCAAAGTGAGAATAATGACTATAACAGTGACAACTGACCTAATAAAGGAAGAGAATAGAAATTTAATAGACAAAACGAAAACATTGATAGCGCCAAAATGTGATTGGGGATTACCATACTTTTTTGTTTTTTTTCCTTCACTTTCCCCACTGGAACATAGGACTTCAAGCTAGTGGCTTGAAGTTTCTGTTATTATTATTATTATTTCCTTTAGTTCCTAGAGGAACATAGGGCTTCAGCCGTGCGTCTCTGCTAGAGTTTTCACCTGGCTCCAAGTCTGCCCATACGCTTTCATTTCTTCTTCACATGATCTCCTCCAGGTCACCCTTGGACGACCAACTCGTCGCTTCCCTTTCGGGTTCCACTCGAGCAATGGCTTGTCTAGTGATGTCACTTGCTGGTTTCCTCAGAGTGTGGCCAATCCATCTCCATTTCTTCCTGCATATTTGTTTCACAATCGGTTCCTGGTTGGTTCGCTCCCAGAGATCTTTGTTGCTGATCCTTTCAGGCCATCTGATCTTGAGTATTGAGCGAAGACATCTGTTACTGAAGGTCTGTAGCTTGTTTGAGGTGCTCTTTGTGACACGCCAAGTCTCTGATCCGTATAGTAGTACTGACTTCACATTGGAGTTGAAAATACGGATCTTATTTTTGACGGTGAATGCTGTTGACCTCCACACAGACTTGAGAGTAATGAAAGCTTGCCTTGCTTTCCCGATCCTTGCTTTGATATCCTCGTCAGTTCCGCCTGTAGTTGAAACAATGCTTTCCAAGTAGGTAAAGGAGGTAGTTTCTTTCAGGTCCCTTCCATTTATGCTGATTGCTGTCTGTTGTTGTTGCTGTGGCTGTTGGTGTTTGCCAGGAATCTTCATCACCTCCGTTTTCTCTATGTTCACCTGGAGTCCTATCTTTGATGCTTCTTCTGCCAACTTGTTACTTTTCACTTGCAGTGTTTATTTTACAGGATGGGGTTGCTAGCCTCATGCCCAGCCTTTCCTCTTCACGAATATTATTTCTGGCTTAGCCAGGTAAAGGAGTGCGTCGGCCGGGGATCGAGCCCTGGACCATGTGCATGGTCAGCTAGCGTCCTAACCGATATACCACCGACGCAGTTACCATACTTTAGCATAAAGGAATCAGGACCATAAAAGTTGGAGTGAGGACAAGATCCTGAAGGACAACATCCCACAGCTGACCAAATCAATGTGCGTTTATCAGTTCACCTGTTCGTGTGGAGACAGCTGTATGTTTGTGGTTCAACTCGAGTTTTGTCTAAGAGGGTACAAGAACACTATCCTGCATGGTTACGAAGAGGTGGAATTGGAGAAATAAGAAGCGCGATCATTGAACATCTGGTCGATAATGATCACTATATCTCTATAGATTCCAACTTTAAAATCATCTACAAGGCGAAAAGTAATTTTCCCAAATCACTACGTACTCGAGTCAGCTGTATTGCTGAAGCTTTGTCTATCGAAACAGAAAAGCCAGATCTCAGTATACAGAGAACGTTTGTTCAACTTCTGCCACTTTCAAGGTCTTAATCCCTCTATGCTAAAGTGTGGTAATCCCTAATCATATTTAGGCCCTACCAATTTTTTTCATTTTGTTTATTCAATTTGTATTCTCTTCCTCTATTACGTCAATTGCTACTACTATTACTATTCTCACTTTGAACTGTCCCCGGTATAATTTCACTTGTTCCACTTGTCATTGTAAATCAATTCTATTTTGTAATGTTAAATTCTATGCTATCGAATTTCACACAATATTACGTAACGTTTTTATTTTATTCTATTTACCGACTGACTCTATAACTGCACACCCCTTCCAAGTTCTATACACCCTATTAATTGTACGATATATGACATTATAAGGAATAATAAAAAGACAGTTGCAGCGAGGAAAATTTTCTTCTTGACGAAGTCATCAACTAGGGTGTACGTTCGTTTATTTATAACAAATGGAAGAGGAAGTTTCAGAATAATTTCCGGTTAATAGAATTACAACTAGGAATTAAAATAGCGTAATAAACAAAGGGGGGGAGATAAAACTCAAACAAATTAGCATCATTCTTATTGGGAAGATTTAAATATTGTGCGATTAGGGGTTAGAAATGTAGAAATAACAAAATTAGACGGGATGTTAAGATAAAAAATCTGGTGAGATCATAACTAATGTTACGAATAATTGTTAATGCAGTCAGGGATTAAATATGTAGAAATAATAAAATGGCAAAATAGACAGGAAGTTCGGCTATGAAAATATGGTAGTATAAATATGGATTAAGAAAAAATTAAAATTAACATGAATAAACAGGAAGTTTGGATAAGAAATGTAATGGGATTGTAACTATTAGAAGAATTACCTGTGTTATGATGGCCATGGGAGGGACAAGGGTTGGACGTATTTCTTTTAGATATATATCGTGGGTCTGAGCTTTTGGATAGCTAGTGCCTCAGCCATGCCCAGATGTCTTAATTTCACTCCATTTGATAGGTCTGATCGAATCTTGTATATGACTTTGAAGGATTTTTCAAATGGCGCTGAATGTCCTGAATTGGCCAGTTGTTTTGTCACTGAAATAACCAGTCTGGATAGTGTTCATGAGCGCGTTTTTCAAGTTGGCGCATGGTACAGCCGATGTACTCAGTTCCGCACGAGCAATTAAACTGATATATGCACACTGAGGTGGTCCAGTGCGACAGCTTGTCTTTCGCGTTCTGGCTGAACAGTTTCTTGCAGTCGTAGGCTAGCCGAGAAGTATGTTTTCGTCATAGATTTACAATGGCGTTTACGAAGGATTTCTGCATCTTCTTCGCGATGGATTTGGACATTAATTGTTTCCGATATAGCGAAAATATTCATTCAGACATCTATAAAACACAAAATAATTGGGTGAAGAATATCCTTTTCGATGATTTCCTCCTCTTCTGGCTTTACAATTATTAATATATCTTTATATACATAGAATATTCTAGATTAGTAGTCAATAACAATATTAGTGTTTTTTAAATAATATCGATTCACAAAGTAAGATCAATGGAATTACCACAGTTCATTAAAGACGCTTAAATTATAATAATAATAATAAAGATATAGTAAAACAATTAGTCCCTTTGATAAATTTGAATAAGGCATTAAGAAGACAAATTTCGCGAGATGATATCATCTACAAGTTCACGTGCAGCTGCGGTGACACCTATATAGGTAGAACCAACAGAATGTTCCAATGTCGTTGGAAAGAACATGTTCCAAAATGGCTACTAAATCACATAGAAAATCCCAATGCCAGTAATCTGAATAGAAATCCAGCATCATCCATTGCAAAACACTTATTAATGTCAGGTCACAAAATCAATATTAATGACTGTTTTACAATTATTTCACATAACTCTAATTCAAGGTTGGTTAGTGAAGGTGATGGAAGCACTCTTCAGGGACTAATCACATACAGCCTAAACTGTGTGTACAAAAATCAATAGGCTTCAATCTTCGCCTACCCTGGACTACTTGACCTATCTAAATATGATTGGTCATTAGTATGTACTTTTGTTTTTATTTAACTGAGTAATTGTCATGATCTTTATTTTATTATTGTTAACCATGTTAGTTGTAAAGCGGTTGTAAAGAAACTACGAAATGATATCATCTCGCGAAATTTGTCTTCTTAATGCCTTATTCAAAGATATAGTGGCAAACAGAATATCAACTAAAATTAGGAAAATTCCACAAAAATTGAGGAGCATTCATACCTAGATGGCCAAGTGGTAAGGATAATGTCTGAACTAACTTCTTTTGGATGCACAAATTAGGCTTGTTTATATGGATGCCAACAGCCTCAGTAATATGTAGTAGTCGAACTCTTAAGGCGAAGTTGAGATTTGTTGGTATCCGGCAAATGACCCTGAAAGCATGGTCAACATCAATCTTGTGTTCTGTATCCCCAAGATGAGATAGAATAGCGCTACAAATAGATTTAGTTTGTCCTTTACTTAACGACGCAGGCTGATGTTCGGAAATTCGAAGGGAAACATGCCTAGTTGTACGGCCAATGTAAATGGCTCTACAGGATGAGTTAAATTGGTAGATACACATGGAAGAGGCGAAATTGGGCATTTTGTCTTCTACTCCCGAACTCAAAAGAGGAGTGGTTTTGAAGACACAGCGTAATTCGGCAGTAGGGAATGCTCTTTTTACCGCATTTCTAAGGCGATTTGTTAGTATCTCTCTGATGCTGTCCCCTAGGAACTGTATTTCTAAGAATGTGGTGCTTTTAGGAACTGTTGGTACCTTCAGCTGCTTTACATTCATATTCTTCTCAATGAATTTTTCTGGATAACCATTTATCACTCAGCAACCGTTTAATATTATTAAGTTTCTCATCAAGACATTCATCCGAGCAGATGAAAAAATGACTATACTGACCCGTTGATGTAGGTTTTCTATTGACATTTAATAACTATGATTATAGTCAGAAACATTTTAATTCTAATTGCATTTTATAGTGCTATTATCATTATTTTATGCATTCACACCTATGATTCAATTCACTCACCGGATATAATTTCTTAAAAACCATATGTGTATATACGATTGTACACCTTGAAAAGAGTCTCTTCACTGAATCATAGAAAATCAAAGCAAGTGATTTTCTATAATCTGTTTTTAAGCCAATCGCGAAAGAGATTACATTTTGTCTCTAAACAACCACCAATCATATCGCTGGGAATTTCTGCTTCCCTGATTGGTTAATATAAAATCACATATATATGTACGTATTATCCTAGACACTAATATTCCTACACTGTTTAATATTATGCGTGTAGTTACTTTTCCTTTAGAAATGATTATTTGAGATGTTTATAATATTCGATTTATTTTCATAAAACAAAAATGGATACATTGAATTCAACATTGAATCACACTATAAACAAGAATAATGATAATGAACTGGATCCATTTTGGATTAGTACATTAATTCTCCTCGGATGTGTTTCAATTCTAGGCACCATCGGTAATTCACTTGTCCTAGGCGTATTTATTCAACATCATTTTTGGCCACATTTACACTTGAAATATCGTCAGATCTATTTAAATCAACAATTGAATCTAGCAACAAATAACAGCACTGTCAGATCATCTTCGTATTCTCAAAACAGCAATAGTAATAATAATAATAACAGTAATGGTAATTATGACAATTATATGCTACGTATCCATGAGTCGAATGAACAACTCTTCAACAAAACAACCGGTACACCAACATTCTTCATCCTTGTTCTCGCTTGTATTGATCTATTAGTCTGTTGTTTTGTTGTCCCGTTAACATTCTACATGGAATACGTTCATTTACAACCGTCAACAGATTTATGTTGTAAAGCGCATGCTTTTTTAAACATATGTAATATAATGTTTAGTTCATTATTGATTATTGCTATCGCACTGGAAAGATATCTGACTATTTGTCATCCATTGCGACGGATTTTAACCATGAAACGTGCAAAATACTTAACGCTTAGTTTAGCCATATTTTGTATCCTATACGGGATTCTCGGTGCTGTACATCACAGTCTGGGGGAAACGGTAGATCAACCGGGAGTGAAACAATGCTTGGATACACCGGAATTACCAAATGTCACATATACACAAATCCTGATGTTTGATATTTTACAAAAAGGGAATACAGCTAGTTTTATTTTGTCTATTCTCTTTGTGATTATCTTGTATTCTCTGATTCTACGCGTGGTGATTAAAACGCATCGGATTAATCGGCATTCCTATTCATCAAATCCCAGTGTATACACCATGAATATGCTGTCAGAGGTGAATCAAGTGTCTACAGGTTTTTCAGCTGATGGAAACAGCAATATTACAACAACAACAATAACCAATAATAATAATAATGATAAACATCTAATTCCTCATCGTAAAAGCATAGCACATAAACTTAGGGCACATTTATCCTTCAAGGGGATAACAGAGAGTACACTGTGGCGAGAACTCCGGTCAGCTAGTGTACTGTTTGTTGTCGCTGTTGTCTATATTATCGTTTTCACGCCAGCTTTACTAACAGCTAACAAACTGGTTAATTTCAATCTGTTAGCCTATAATACCTACTACTTAAATAATATGTCAAATCCTGTAATTTATTGTTTTATGAGTCATGCATTTCGGAAAAAATTAAAAATACTACTATTTAATGGGATGATCTCGTTTAAAAGTTATCGATCAAAACGTGACATTTTTGTTCCACATCATAGCCATCATTCTCAGCACCAGCAGCAGCATTCCAGGCATCCATCAAGACGGAAACAACAACATTTTCGTGCAAGACAAATGAATGCTCAACATTCGAATAATAATGGTAATAATAATAGTAATAGTAATGGTAATATAATAAGTAATAATACAATTCGATGACACACAGTATTGCTGATCGACTATGATTATGTTTTTATTATAAATGACACAGTAAATATGTTGACAATTGAAAATTGGAGAGAAATAAACAAAAACAAGGAAACATTATGACAGTTGAGTAAGAAAATTCGAAAAAAAACTTACGAAAATTTATTTATTTATATATAAATATATACGTAAAATTATTTTGTTTATTTATGTACATATAATACATCTCTGTACATATTTGTCATTCAAAAACACACACATAACCGAAATGAAAATTGAACAGGTTTTCTAATTGAACATTGAAAACTTTTTATTGGACATTTTGTATTTCAGAATGAAGTGGTATGTTCACATATTGCAATTATTTTCTTTCAAATGTCAATATATTTTAATTGTTATTTTAATTATTATTATTGTTTCCTTTAGTTCCTGGAGGAACGTAGGGCTTCAGCCGCACGCTTTCATCCAGCTCCACGTCTGCCCACATGCTTTCGTCTCCTCTTCACATGACCTCCTCTATGCCACCCTCACACTGACGACCAACTAACTCACCTCTTCCCCTTCGGACTCCACTTGAGCAACTGCTTGGCATATGATGCCACTCGATGGTTTTCTCAGAGTATGGCCAATCCACCTCCATTTCTTCTTGCTTATTTGTTGCACAATCGGTTACTTATGGGTTGGTTCATTCATTGTCAGAGATCCTCCCCCTGTTTCTGATCTATTCTGGCCGACCATCTGATCTGGAGCGAAGTATTGGGCGAAGACAGCTATTGATGAAGGTCCGTAGTTCATTCGAAGTGCCCACGTCTTTGATCTGTATAGTAGCACTGACTTCACATTGGAGTTGAAAATCCGGCTCTTAATATTCATGCTGAGTGCTGTTGATCTGCATACAGACTTCAGAGGAATGAAAGCTTGCCGTGTTTCCTCGATAATTCTCGCTTTGATATCCTCGACAGCTTCGTCCGTCTATAGTTGAAACGATTCTTCGCAGGTAGGTCGGTAGGTGAAGAAGGTTGCTTCTTTCGGATTCCTCCCATTTATGCCGGCTGATTGTTGTCTGTTGTTGTTTTTGTTGTTGCTGTTGTCCAGGAATCTTCATCACCTCTGTCTTCTCTATGTCCAACTGAAGTCCTATCTTCTCTGGATGCTTCTTCTGCCAACTTGTTGCTTTTCACTTGCATATGTTTCAGTTTGTGGGAAATCAGGTATATATCATCATGGGCAAAATCCAGATACTCCAAATTTTTTGTGTGGGCCCATTCTATTACTGTTTCCTCATTGCCCGCTGTTTGTCGCATTATCCAGTCTACCGCAATCAGGAAAATCATTGGAGATAGTAGGCAGCCAGCCAGTCTTGTCTTGCTCCCATCTTCACTTCTTCGAAGGACTCCGTGAGTATCTCGTTGTAGATTACTTGGCATGCAGCATTTTCGTACTGCTGTTGGATGAGATGTATAATTGTTGGCGGTACCCCGTAGTAGCGAAGTAGTTGCCAAAGCACCTCTCGATCGACGCTGCGCTGTCGAAGTCCTTTTCAAAGTCAAGAATCATTGATATTATTTATAGTATGTATATATAAAATTCTTTGAATGATATTGGTGATTCTAGTTAATTCTGGGACAATATACTTGAAGTAGGATAATCAATTTGATGAAAGAAAGAGCCATTTTGTATTTTAACGTTTAATTAACGGCCTATGGATGATTGATCTAGAGTTTTGTCCCTTTGCAATTTGAAATTACCTATCCTGAATGATGTAATTGATGGAAAGATGACAAACTCAAACGAATACTAAACCTGAAATGAAGCTAAACAGTTTGCATCCATGTTAGCTCACTTTTGTTTGAATTGTTGGGAAATGTCAGCCTGATATGTCATGTCGGTAAATGATATTCTGCCGACAGTTCAAAAATTAACTGTTCAGGAATGTCTCCTAACCATGATACCCTTGTGGTTAAGTACTAATTTCATTTTGAATAAGCTTGGAAGCATATAATTTTGAATTTGACCTGTAGTTCCTTATCAAAATTAAGGGAGCTTCCTACTTGAATAGTATTCGGTTAATAACTTGTTGCTGCGTCTTATTTCCCATTCCTTTGCTTTCTGTCTGGAAGATAGGATTCTCGAATTTCGTATCTACAGCTGCGATGTTGCTGATTTTACTGGTTGGGCTTGCCAGCCCCACAACCAGCCTTCCCATTATTTTGAGAATACTACCAGCTATTTAGTCTCATCATCCTAAAGAGATTATGAATTGCACTGGATACAGAACCTCACCCCGTGGAACAACCTGGATTCTGGAAAAGAAAACCATTTGTGGATCTAACAGTAACTCCACGCATCACCATTGAACAGTGAATAAGATGGCAGTCAAACCTCTACTTCGTCTTCATCAGCTCTGAGAAATTTCCTCAACACTATGCAGTGCAGTGTTTGAAGCCTTTGTCAGCCTCATTCATCAACTATATGGAAATAAAACGTGTCAGGTGATTGACAATGGAAAACTCAGTGAGGCGTTTGAAGTGAAAACAGGAGTAAGACAAGGTTAAGGAAAACGTTGAACCAACAAGGAGACTCTAGAAGGTCTGTATTTCGCAGACGATTTATGTTTAATGTTACACAGGCTCGAAGACACGAAAGCGAAAACCAACACACTAGCTGAAGAAGCAGAGAAGATAGAACACCATGTAAAATGGAGAAGACTGTGAAAATATCCACCTACCAACAACAAGCAGCAACAATCAAAATCAACGTGGGAGATTTGATAGACGTTACTTTCCTCACTTGTCTAGGAAGCATCATATCAACCACAGGCCGGAGGGATGAAGATATCAAAGCGAAAATCTGAAATCAGTTTGGAAATCTTCTACACTCCATAGAACAAAGAACAAAATTCGGATTTTCAACACCAGTGTGAGGTCACTGAGTTCACGTAAAACCTTTCTCATAGGAAACCGAAGACATTTATCGGCAACTGTCTTTTCTGAGCGCCAAACCTATGGCCGGATGACCAGAATGGATAAGCAACAAGCATCTCTAGGAAAAAAATAAATCAAGAACCTGTGCTCAATAAAAATACCAAAGAAAATAAGTATGGATTAGGTACATCCTAAGGAGAGTATTGATTGAAATCGCTAGCCAGGCAATTTCCAGAGTGGAACTCAAGCGGAAAGCGATAGGTTGGGCGTCCATGTTTAACCTGAGAGAGATCTTTTCAGGAAGTGATGAGGGCATATAGGCAATCATGGATTCAGCTAAATAAGACAAAATAGAATGTTCTGTTGAAGGTCTATATATAGCTAGGTGCGTTGATGGCAAAGCGGTAGAATCCTCACCAACCACGCCACACGTGCTTCGAGGTTCAATCCCCGGCCATAGACGCACTCCCAAACCTTGCTAAACCACTATTAAGACTGATGAAGAGGGAAGATTGGTCTGGGCATGAGGCTATTAACCACATCCCGTAAAAATCAACACCACTGCTATCGAAACTTCAAGCCCCTAGCTCGAAGACCCCTATGTTCCACTGGAAACGTAAAGGAATAAAACAACGAATCAGCAAGTAAAGTAGGCAAGATTAAGCAGTGCATGTCAACCCTTGAATCATAGCTGGACACATACCACATTCTGCGTGGATAGTCTAATTTTGAAATCTACAGAGATTTATTTTCGAAAAAAAGAAACATTTTTTTTTATTTTCCTTTCTTTTTAACAATAATAAATCCAGCAGTTTGCCTTCATCTAAACTTGTCTGATGGTGTAGTTAGCCGATTCGGAGGTGGAATACAAACAAACAAACATCTGTTATCCGAATAGAAACACTCAATCACTATTCAGATAGTTTCATCTGATGTGATGAATCATTGTGGATTAAAACTCCGTGATCACATTTTATAAAAAGGGAAAATTCAGTGAACAAATTCTCAGAATAAATGATTGATTAACGAAAAATTTCTCCATAAGAGAATTATTTCATCTGATATAACACGCACACACCCACGATGCGTGAGTGATACAGTGTAATTTATTTACTGATGACATTCAGGGCAAGAGAACAAGAAGTTCGACAAAGATATCGATCTTTTCGGTGATTTTATTCTCAAAAGCAGCTGTACAATCGCATCTATAAACATAAGTTTATATGGATACATTTAATATTTATTTAATTTCATATAGTAACGAAGGAGATAATAATTTTCTTTTTACGAGTTTGACTACGGATTGATATCAGTTAGAGAACCATTGAAAAACGGCGTTGGAGTACTGGAAAGCCAGATGTTTCATCCTAGTTTGCAACTCATCGGCAGTACGCACCCACTAGAGTTCGAACACATGAACTTCCGGTTAAAAGACAAGCTTGCCACTGGGACCCAATTCAATGACCAGCTCATGAATTCTAACTTCTATTATCATTATTGTTCCCTTGGGTTCCTAGTGGAACATAGGGCTTCAAATGAACGTCTCCACTTGTTTCTGTCTTCTGCTGTACTTTTCACTTGCATCCATGTTAGTCCATACTGTTTCAACTCTTCTTCACACGATCTCCTCCGTGTCACCCTTGCACGTCCTACTCGCCGCTTCCCTTTGGGGTTCCACTCGAGATATGGCCTGACGCGCGATGTCACCCAGTGGCCGCCTCAGCGAGTGTCCAATCCATCTCCACTTTCTACTGCATATTTGTTGGGCGACTGGTTCTTGTTTTGTTTGTTCCCATAGTTTCTTGTTGGTTATTCTTTCCGGCCATCTGATCTTTAGTAAAGAGCGAAGACAGTTGTTGATAAAGGTCTGCAACAGGCTGTTGGTGATATTGTTTGTGACTCACCAAGTTTCTGATCCGTATAGAAGAACTGACTGACTTGACGTTTGTATTGAAAATCCGAATTTTGTTGTTGATGCTGAGTGACGAAGATTTCCAGATTGGTTTCAGGTTGATGAATGTGTTTCTTGCCTTCCCGATTCTCGATTTTACATCCTCGTCCGTTCCTCGTGTAGTTGAGACAATGCTCTCTAGATAAGTGAATGAAGTAACCTCTTTCAAATCCCTCCCGTTGATGGTGATTGGCGCTGGATGTTGCTGCTGTTGTTGTTGGTTGGTTATTTTCATAACCTCCGTCTTGTCTATGTTCATCTGAAGTCCTGTCTTTCTTTCTACTAATTCGTTATTTAGCGTAACCAGCAAACCATGTTCTTGGTGGGACATCCATCTTCACACTTGGTTGGATGGATCTTGTCAAACTGGGATGAAACAGCTGTCTAGTCCTCAGCAGTCCTCTAACTGATATCAATCAGTGATCAAACTGGTAAACACAAATCTAATCCTTACAAACTAACTCTTAATAATAATAATTTTCAACCTGATATGAAACTTTGAATGTACGAGTATAGATTACAAGGGGCTTAGATACAAGATTACATAGGATTAGAAAACAGTTACAAGGTATGCAAAATTATTATTTGATAACTTGAGAAATAATTTTTTCAACTTGAAATGAATAACAAGAGGCTTAGAAATAAAAGATTACACAGGAATAAAACGAATTACAGGTGTGAACAAAATGAGAATGGAAACAAATTGAAATCAAAATTTTCAACTTGAAATGTAATTTAGGAGGTGTGAATATAGATTACAAGGGGTATAGAAACAAAAGATTACACAGGATTAGAATATAAGTGTAAAATAGTTATTCTAAACGGATTACAAGTGTGATCAGGAGGAGCATGGAAACAAACTTAAAATAACTCATTTTATAAGTGAAAAAATGGGATGAATTGAATGAAGACAAAGAGAGAAAAATACACACTCAGAGAACAAAACAAAAGAAAACTGAACGATAAGGGAACATACCGAACTAGGTCCACGGTAGTTGTAAAGGCTGGACTAGTTTCTTTTGAATAAATAGTTCCGGCTTTTCGATACATAAGGCGAGAGCTTCTGCAGTACAAATAAGTCGGAAATTAGTCCAACCTTCGCAGCTACCATGGAACTGCTTTGGCATTTTCACACAGCCTCCGGTTTCTTTTTCGCTTCGCCGTGTGCGTATTTTTCTCTCTTTGTCTTTGTGTGTGCGTCGGTGGCACAGTGGTTAGGATTCTCGCCGACCATGCACATGGTCCGGGGTTCGATCCCCTGCCGACGCACACCCGATATCTATGGTTGGTCTGCAAAATTTGGGCTACCGATACCACATGCTGAAAATTCCATAGTTGTACCAAAAATACGGTGTGGAATCAAGCTGTAATCAAGAATAAAAAAAACTCAATTCACCCCATTTTTTTCAGTTTTAAAATCAGTTATATATGTCCAAACCAAGTTTACTTTTAACGGTTTGAAAAAATTTGGTCATTGGGTATATGATATTCATTATAATAAATGTTTTTGTATTTCCCAATGAATGAAAAACAAAACTATATTACTTTTACTCATTTTGTTTTTCATTCATTGGGAAATACAAAACCTTTATTATAAAATCAGTTATTTTAAGTTTGTTTCCATGCTCCTCCTGATTACACTTGTAATCCGTTTAGAATAACTATTTTACACTTATATTCTAATCCTGTGTAGTTTTTTGTTTTTAAGCGTCTTGTAATTCAAATGTCGTTGAAAATTATTGTCACCTTTCATTCGCCTTTAAAATTACTTCTCCAGTTATCAAATATTAATTTTGTATACGTTGTAACTGTTTTCTAATCATATGTAATATTGTATCTAAGCCCCTTGTAATCTATACTCGTATTTTCAAACTTTCATATCAAGATGAAATTATTATCTCCTTCGTTACTGTGTGGAATCAAATATGTAATAATCGTATCCATGTAAATTTATATATATATATATATATATATATATGAAATCTTCGAAAAGATCGATATCTTTGCTGAACTTCTTGTTCTTTCACTTTTAATGTCCCGATTGATAGTTTCCATAACATTCATAGTACCCTCTATTGATTATTGTTATTACATCAAGGAGGTACTTATATGACTTTCAAATATTCTTTGTACAGTTCTATAACTTCAAATGTCGCTTATGCAGGTGGTCATATTTTTGATATTCGTGTTATCGGCATTGCGGCATCCCTATTTCACGTGTTAGGCGGTTTAGATAGGATAAATAAAGATTAAGTGGCCAGTGCTTCCTCTCTCTTCACCTAGTCATATCACTTTTGAAAACTCTTGCTGTTTCCCTCCTTGTTTTATGATCTTGTCATCTTTTGCGTGTCAACTGTTTGATTATCTTCGGGTAAAACTCAGCCATTACACTGAGTTCACCAATCGTACAACAGGGTCGAGCTCATCTAGGGTTTTAAATAGGATTGATCAGTCAGTCTTTGTTCATCAGATCTACGCCAACCACTTATCAAAAAAGCTAAAGGATAAGAAATAATCTTAAAGCTTATCTGAATAAACCACGGGTCCTGTCTTCCTTAAGGCCACAAATCCTGGTGATGTAGGTCTCTTCATTAGGTTATGAAGTCCAAAGTAAAGATTCATATGTGTTTTAATCATCATACGAATACTTGTCTCCTGTTTCACCTCAAACTTTAATAATAACTCGACTATGAACAGAACGTTTAGGTGATGTTCAGAATCCACAAAGGAATTCCTGCAGAATACTTTCTTTCTATCTATCCAAGATCTTCAAGTAAGATGGCAGTCTGTAGCAGTCTGTGTGATTCAATGCTGTCGGATTTGAAGCCTAAACTAATCCGCCTTGACCATTTTTCTCCGTTCATCTTCGAGAAATACACACCGACAGTTTGAAATTGAATCGAAAATACGCATGAGTACATTTCACTACTTAAAAATAATACGAATTAAAGAAAACAGTGACTGTGTTGTGTTGAATAACAATTCAGATGGCCAAGTGATTCAAGCAGGACTCATGTTACACATAGGAAACGGTATTAGAGGTGTTGTTATTCGTCGTCTTTATAGTATTCCCAATGGGCGAATTGAAACTCTAAGCACCACTAACTACCAATCAGCGAATGGACTCGAATGCACCAATCACGTGAAGGAGGCATTTTTGTGTATTTGATACATATATATTTATGAAAAAAATGCATAAAAACTGTAGAAAAGTTTTACAGAGGATACCTTCCTCTCACACGTGATAAAAATAGTTCTCAGTTTTAGAGTGCAGCATCAGCAATGTATAATTCCATTGTGGGTGAAATTTATTTTGATAAAGTCTCATGGTGTTATACAGTAATATTTACTGAGCAATAAATTGTGCTCTACCACAGTGCATAAGTACTGTTCTTATATCAACAGAGTAATTTTATCACAATCAATGCATGCAATGTTTAGGTTTCCTAATCCTTATCTCTCCTGAACCTAACCCTTACGTGAAAATATCCCTAAACTAACTGTAATCTAACTTGAACCAACCCTAATGTCACCTTTATTAAGTTAACCTAACTCTAACTTGTCTTTTGCTTAAAGCCCAACTTAATCTTTCCCAAACCTAAATTGAAACTTGCCAGATATCCCATTTAATAGCATATTTTATTGATGATGACAACATAGTCTGTCAGGTTTCACTAACTTGCTCAGTGCCCGTTTGAACGTCATTAGTGCAGATGCACTCCATTGGTATTTGGTGCTTAAAGTTTAACTTCGCCCACAATGTTAAAATAACAAGGTAAACTATGTTTTAACCGTGGCAATACAGCTTATCTTGATCTTTTAGGAATGGTTATTCGAATATTCTGAGCATAATGCTTCTAGTTTGAGTCAATGGTTTAAAATAAACGCTCGCCAACCACGCATTCGGTCTGTTAGGCGTTAGGTTAGCAGCCTTACCCTGTAAAAGCAAAACCACTGCTGCCGAAACTTCAAGCCTCTTGCTTGAAGCCTCAATGTTCCACTGAGAACATAAAGGAATAAAAAAAGCGCTTCTACAGGGAATACACTAATACTATCAGTTATTTGTTCATTATCCCTTTGGGTTTTGAGTGAAACATGCGGCTTCAATATAACCATTCTTGTTTTCATGGCAAAGTTCAACAACAGCGTCCCAGGGGTGCGAACGCACGAGTGACCTTCAGCTGAACAATCATAAAAATGAGGAATGTTTGCTCAGAAAATGATGTGTATTTACAGTGAAATGTTTAAAAACGCATAAAACAGGTTATCTTTCTCTGATATGGCTTAAAATTACATCCTAGTTATAACGAGGACTATCAATTCCTAAGTTAGACTAGTTTCTGTACATGTATTCACCGAGATGACTTCAAATAAACTGTTTTCGTGAATCTTTTATCTCTCTCATTCTGTTCACAGTCTTCCAAAAGAGCCCTTAATTGAATTATTATGGTTTCCAGCATGAGGATAGACGACTACTTACCAGGAAAACATGGATAATAAGAAAAATTAAATAAATAAAATGAAATAAGCTTAATCCTGACCTTAACACTAACCCTAACCTTAATCCTAACTTCAATCATAACCCTTATCCAAACTGTAATTCTAACCCTAATGCTAGTTATAACCATGATCCTAACCCTAACCCCAGTACCTACCTTAACCCTAATCCTAACCCTAACGAGCTATTAACACATTGTCGAAACGATGCTTAAAAACATGATCTGGGTGAAATTTTCTCCTAAGTTGGTAAATAGCGTTGATATTTCATCTATGATAATGACAGATGCCGCTTATCCAACTACTAGCATGCATTCAAGGCCATTGGAGCGTTTTCACTTCTGGGACGCTATTGTTGAACTTCACCATTTCCACTTTTATTGAAATAAGACTCATCGGTTAACTGGCTTCCTAAAGGCTTTCACTACCTTTTGTCACTCCATCTATCCCGAATCCAGCGAAGAATAAGTTTTGCTTTCTGGCAATTTTTATATGCTTCCAATTTACTGTGGCAAATGGATTGCTTTTTATGAGGTAGGTTAGCTAGCCTGACACATAAATTTCCCTCTTTTTTCCAGGCTTCGGACTAAACTGCCTCAATTGTGCATTGCAGCTGAAGGCGTACAATCATCAAGAATTGAGGTAGCACTCTGTGGTTCATGTCCACAAGGTGTGCCAATATAGAACTCCTGATTGACTTTACCAATTATTGCCTAACCACTTTGGACAATCTTCTGAAAGGCGACGATTGGCTTGTTGAATCTTTCTACCTATGTATATGTCTTCTCAGGAGCAGTTTAACTTATAAGTGCACATTGAAGTGGTCAGAATCGATGACTTATTTTCCACATCTGCCTTGAGAGTATACGGCGAGTGGTGATTTTTAAGCCTTGTTGCGGCAATGAATGTTTTAGCTATTATCTTTCGGAATTTCAATGTCTTTAATTCGCCTATGAACAGTACTGTCATATACACATATACGTTTCTTCAGCACAGTTTGCAAACTATTTCTTTCTGTCTTCTCATCATGGACACTTTAACAAATTTTAATTGGACATCCGTTCTCATTTAATACGCTTTATATTTTCCTTATTTTCTCGTCCAAATGTCGGGTATGCAAATTATTCTAGCGGGAAACATCAGAGTACTGATAAAGTTTCGTCTGTATTCAAGAGAAACGAAACGGAAAACAAACTGACCATCCCATGAATTCATCCGGAAAATATCCCGAATAAATCATTTATTTTCAAGTGTTGGTTTGTAGGGATTTGATTGATTTCAGGATTTCATCATGAGGTGACATCAGTTAGAGAACCATTGGAAAACCTGGGAGTACTGGACAGCTGTTTCGTCCTAGTTCGGGACTCTTCATCAGTACGCATCCACCGGGATTCCAATGGTTCTCTAACTAATGTCAGCTCATGATGAAATTATTTATTTATTTAAACGCAGAAAAACTTGGTACAATGTGGCATCAAGAAGATGCGCCTGCGATAACAGTAAAACATCGATTTAAAGTAGAAAAAATATAGGCGGAGAACGGATAAATTGTAAACTGTAAACTGTAAATCACTTCATAAGGAAGGATAACAGTCATACTTAACAATTTCAAACAGTACTCGTCAACTATCATCGGGAATGGAAGAAAGAAGGAAATTGCAAGATGTTCGCCATTGATAACGATTCTTGGTCATATTCGATTACGTTTCGAGCCATCAATTCGGGCTATCTCTCGGACCCTAACCAGGGAGTCGTGGCGCACCAACCAATGCTAATCTATCACAAATATCCTTCATCCCTTGACGCCACATCATGGACTGCCCACCTCTCCACCTTTTTCATCCCGTCTTAGGGCTAGCGAACAGAGACCTGTACGCAAGCCTCTAAAATGGTATTCGCAGCACATGTCTAAGCCACAGAAGCCCGTGTTTCTAGATGATAACACTCAATGAATAGTGATCTCCACTGTGTTCAAACACACACCAATGAACCTCAGAATTACTCACGCGATGATGACATCAAAGTCAAACAATCCTGCGGAGGCAGCGATGATCTAACACACAGAGCCGCCGCACATCCTTAGCGCGTTGAGGCCTGGTTTCACAGGCGTAGAGCAAAACAGCCAGCACCGAAGCATTGTATATACAACCTTTGACAGCCAGACTAACGTAGCCACGTGCCAAAAGTGGCTCACGTTGATGTATGCCAACCTAGCCTTCATGATACTGTTGGAAATCTCATCCATCATAAAACTGCCATTTTGCCTTTTTGTCACCAGAACATCAAGAAACGGTTAAGTATTTTCCCTTTCCCATATTTCCTATGTGAACTCGAATTGTGGATAAGGCATATCGAACGTTTTGAGAAGGACCAAGAGGTATTGATTTTATTTATATACCAATCAAAAGTATCGTTCATTTATCTACAGTAGAACTATTTGTACGTTATTTAGATTTTATTTATCTCGTTCATTCTTAAATAACCCAGAATTAACGTGATTGAGAAACACGTTTATGCCTTATTGAAGTTAACATTTACAATACACGATTTGACAGATTGTATGTAACTTTGTAAAATGTTTCAATTGTACAAAATAAAGTCAGAATTAATCAAAAGTTCACTCTCGATGATGATGACGATAATAATAATAA
>OX235273.1:153667262-153717594 GCA_944472155.2 Trichobilharzia szidati
ACCAGACATGAAGTCTACACCTTCCTACGTGGCTTAAACTAACTGTTATGGATTTCATTGACTGATGAAGTCATGCTTTGGTTTGACCAACACTGGCTCTTTTCCAACCTGATCCAACCTGATCTTAATTAGATGTATTGGTTCTTAAGCTGATAAAATGTATCTCTGAGAGAGTTTATCGGTTGGCTTAAATGCCACCCTAATTTCAGCCTCATTGAGAATCCCACATGAGGCCTCTGACATTCCTTCTTTATACGGCGATACTATGGAGGCTTTGAACTCTATATTATTATTTTCGTCATTTTCATTGCTAATCTTATTTTTTTCTATGGTTCTTCATATAATTCTGAATAAATTCTGGTGGGTCTTGTGTTATTCACTAGTAATATTTCCTTTATTTGTTTGATTTCATTATTTACATCTTCTGGCCTACTGGTTAGGCTTCCGACCCGATTCTACACACATTCAGCTAAACCTATCTTCCTTTATTGATTCTGGATGGGATGAGTTAATTCTAATTATACTTTATCGCAGTGTGTCCGTGCGTCGGTGGCCAAGCGGTGGTCCTGGGTTTGCTGTCTCACCGACGTACTCCTTTACGTCACTAAGCCGGTAATAAATCTGGTAAAGAGGAAAAGGTGAGCATGAGACTAGCAACACCACCACCCTGCTGGCGAGACTTCAGGTCCCTAGCTTGAAACCCTATGTTCCACTGGGAACCTGAAGGGATGAAAAAACCTAGTGTATCGGTTTCCTATAAATGCTCATATCCAACTCCTCACCATCTTGTTTTCACGTTTTATTCTACAGTCTAGCATGGCTAACTCACCTTGTTCATTTTCTAACTCATTCCACTTTTATTTCGTAACTTGATACATCCTATTTTTACTTTTAATTATATTAAAATCTTTTTTTATTATCATTAAAGGCTTTCATTTTTTGTTTGTTTGAATAACGCTCAGCATGATGACGTGACCACTAGCGCCACCACCACCAACACCATTCATGTCTGAGTTTAGCTTCTAGTTCTAGTTTTATTTCTCTTTTATTTCTAATAAAAAAGAAATTCGACTGTCTGTATTTTGACAAGAACTGATACAGCCGTTCACATGATGAATAATTTAAAACTGCTATAAATCCTGTACACTGGCTTTAATTTACGAGGTTTTACGTAATGCAAGTTCAGTTTGAGCATGTTTAAATTATGTTGTATTGTTCATTTGAGTGTTTAATTATTTATGTTATGAGATAATAAAATGTGACAATTAATTTTGTTAGCAGTAGTTGTGAATATTTATTTTCCTTTTTTTTCTAAATTCTGTATCTTCTCCTTATGCGTAAATGAAAAAAGGGTTCAAACCCCAAACAAAATTTAGGCAATCCGATAAAAATTTAACTAATGCGGCTGGGAAACTTGGAAAGCAGGGTCGAAGAGAATTTGATTTGCCGTCGGGGAATTATCTTAGATGTAAACGCTTGGGCTCCGTTGATGTATCTGCTTCAAGTAGTGATGCTTCGATAATGTCTAAAGATTCTTTTATTTATTTTATTTCTTTACGTTTTAAATGGATCATAGGATTTCAGGGGTGATCTTTGAAGCGTTGATTTGGCTTTTTTAGGGTGAAGATATTATAATATTCTTACACTCTTCCAACCCACTGCATTAAATCTATTTCTCAAGAGTTTGCTTGTAAAGATTGGATTTTTTCAAGTTTGTTCACAGGGTAGATATCAGTTAGAGAAGCACTGAAAACCAGTGGAGAGTACTGGACAGCTGTTTCATCCTAGTTTTTGACTCTTCATCACTACGCGGCAACCACATGGGTTCGAACATACAACTTTCCGGTTACGAGCCAAGCTCGTAGACCGTTTAGCCAATGGCAGCCAACGCAGTGGCCACTTTATGAATTCATGATTTTAGTGAGACTGCCAATAGCCAATGTCATCGATGGCGAGCATTTGTACTCAATCCCTAACCGTTTGTGGACCCCACTTGTCACGACTTCATACTGGAAGTACGGGCAGCTTGATTCTGTAGCCAATCACTAGCTGTCACTGGTGGGTCTGCGAGCTTGCCTTGTAGACGGAAGGTCCTAGGTTCTAACCCTAGTGGCGAATGTGTACAACTGAGGAGCCCAAAATAGGGACGAAACAGTTCGACAGTTAATCGAGGTTCTATGTCATGATTTCCAGTCACTTCTAAATACTTTCATTTGTTAACCCGTAGATACAGTGAAACAGTTAACTTTGTATTTGTGTCTACTGTTATGAACAAAATTCATTATATAAATGAAACACGCATACGTGCTGTGTGAAGGGAATATGGGGGAACAGATTTAATGCCCCTGAATTTAGTCTTGTTTGTGACAGTGTTAGACGAAAATCAAGATAAGCTATTTTTAGAATAATTCATGAATTCGAAAATGATTCAGTGTAGAATTTAACCAGTATGTGCAGTCTAATTGTGTTATCTAAAATACTGAACAATACTGTAGGCTCAACGTTATCATGTTCACAAAACTAATTATGAACATCACGCAGTGATATATAAATGTACATTGTTATTGTTAGTTTAAGAGTTGAGGTTAGCAGTCACTGATTGATGACTGAGTACAGCGGAAGTTTTCTGTTTGTTCCCGTATCTTTTTTGTGTTGCATTTGGTATACTTGGAAGGCTGACGCTCTGTTGAAATGATGTTTGATATTGAAGTTTTGAGTTTGTGAACATCTGATTGGAAACTAGTCCGCTGTTCATTAGTGGTTATTCACAAGGTAGCCTTCCTTGGGTTGTAATGCAATTTTCGATGAGTGGTAGAGTCCATAAACGTGTATATGAAAACAGATACTCACAGGATGAAGTTTCTTGAAATTTTAGCGAGAAGTCATGACCAGTGAGGTCCATCCAGTTCCGAGTGAGGATGGATATTCACTGACAATATTGGGTGGGGTCGCGATAAATCAAGAATTGGTAGAAGTTAGAATTCATGGGTTGGTCAGTGAATTGGTTCTCAGTGGGTGAATGGTATACGAGCCAGCTTGCCTTATTACCGGAAGCTCCTGTGTTCTAACCCTGGCGGTGGGTTCGTACTGTTGATGATTCTCAGACTAGGATGAAACAGATGTCCCGTAATCCCTGTTGGTTTTCAATGTTTCTCTAACTGATATCAATCCGCGATCAACTCTTAAATATAAAAAACTAATCCTTACAAACCAACTACAGAAAACTAACATGTAAAACTGAATGACGTTGGCGCAACACTGAGAGAGGTAAGAATTCGTGAACTGATAGATTGTGACCCATTTGTTTGTTGTTAATACGTTCAACCGGTTATCTGAATATTACAGCGTCAATCTTTATCGAGTTATTGGCTTTCGTGCGTATCTGACTGATGGTAATTTGTAACGGGTATTACAGGTTATGAGTAGGATGACTGTCGTGACACCAATTCAGCTCTTAACTACGGTAGTTGACAGACACCTAAACTCATATGAGCAATGAGCCTAATCCATATTTTTACGAGTTGATAACGGATTGTTATCAGTTATAGAACCATTGAAAACCGGCAAGGAGTACTGGGCAGCTGTTTCATCCTAGTGCTTAGGATTCATTGGCAGTACGCACCCTTTGGGATTCGAATCCAGAAGCTTCTGGTCACAAGGCAAGATGGCTCGTATACCATTCATCCAATGGGACCCGGTTCAATGGCCTGTGCATGGATTCTTACTTCTACCAATTCGTGATTTATCGTGACCTCAACCAATGTTGTCACTGGGATATCCATCGTCTATGATTCTCAAACTAGGATGAAACAGCTGCCCAGTACTCTCTGATGGTTTTCAATGGTTCTCTTACTGATATCAATCCGTGATCAACTCTTAAAAACAAAACCTTTCCTTACAAAACAACTACAGAAAAACTAATCAATATTGCCTGACTTTCAACACATTACCCACTATATTTCTGACTCTCCTCTC
Organism: Trichobilharzia szidati; assembly: GCA_944472155.2. Taxonomy (NCBI): domain Eukaryota; kingdom Metazoa; phylum Platyhelminthes; class Trematoda; order Strigeidida; family Schistosomatidae; genus Trichobilharzia; species Trichobilharzia szidati. Next base: position 153,671,238 of record OX235273.1, read on the forward strand.
CCTCGTATCTCAAAAGGTAGGGAGAGAAGTCCCCATAAAAGAGTATATGCTCTCGTGTACAACCAATTAGAGCAACCCAGTGATACCCTGATTAAGCCACCTTTATGTAATAGAGATAGCGTCAGTCGTGAAGCCAACGACTCACTAAGTTATTAGCAAAATGACTGGCTCATTTGTTTCCTCGTATTGGTTATCGATGGTTCAATTCAATTTAGCTGGCTACTTGGTTATCCACAAGCTGTCATAAGCCTTCATAAGATATCCTTCAAAATCACCTCTGGACATCCAACTGGTTGTTTGCGATTTGGGTTCCATTCGAGTGATAGCCTATCACGAGCCTGCGTTCGATCCATTTCCATTTGTTTTCGATAATGTTTGTTAAGTTGATGGTTGCTAGTTGGTCCGTTGCAGCAATTTCTTAAAGTATAACTTTTCTCGCCATCTGATAATAACTTAAATCTTCTTCAGGTTTTACTCTAATATACGTATATTTACGTATAAAAATTTAACCAATGACGGTGAGTTTGTGGATCAAATAATAACAATGTGGTAAATGTTTTGAACGTCATTAATAACGATGATTATAATGATAACAATATATTGATAATAAGGTTTATGCACATGGCGATAAGAATAACTAAGGTAGTGAGTGATATGTGTATATGTAGACAATTCAATAAATAAATAAATTAGGCGAAATCTTATAAGATACATAATATTAGAGGTATGTGAAGTGGATAGATAATCAGAGTTTAAATAATTATCATAAAAGTACGAAGGAAATGGAAGATAAGGAAGCGTGTGGGAGGGTTTTGATTAGAATTTATGTAGGCAGGCAAGGGAGAGGCAAAGGTAGAATAAACTTCATTTGTGTACAAAGATTGCGATTGTCATCTCGAATTCCCGTTGCTTCAGCTATTTGTAGAAGGCTGATTCTAGTTTTGTTCAGAAGTTTCGATGAAATGCGACTGACAATTTTGAAGGCACTTCTTCTGTCCACTTGGTGACCGCTATCAATCAAATGAGCCAAGGTAGAACTTCATATATACTTCATCTGGTATTTTCCGAAGCATGAAGGTAGATGCTGGCTAGTTGTTCGCCCTATATAGCTTTCTCCACAGGAGCACCTAAATTTGTAGATACATATATAAGTGGAACAGCTAGGTAGCTTATCTTTCACTTGAGCAATCAATATTCGTCAGGTGACATCACACAACTATAGAATTTTCAGCATGTGATATAGGTAGCCCAAATGTAGCAGGTCAACCATTGGTATCAGATGTGCTTCGGCCGGGGATCGAACCCTGGGACCATGTGCATGGTCAGCGAGCGTCCTAACCGCTATGTCACCTTGTGTTCATGTGTCTCCTTACAACTCTGCTAGGATAACTCACTTGGACCAGCATATTTTGGGTGTTGAGTCATCTGTACAGATCCATCTTGTTCTGTCCGTTAGGCTTATATGTCTTGTTATAATATTATTAATGGGAATATTTAAAGATCTGATATTCAGCATATGGCGTGGGCAATAATATTAATAATTAGCTTTATTCCAAAAGAGTACTGCTTATACATACATCCATATACAAGATAATGTACTTACAATCCTTGATGTTCACTAACACTTATCATAATACTGCGATAATCACATTATAAGAAACATGGTTACATGATCTGTATGATGACAATCTCATCTCACTAAAGGACTTAATCCTATTTAGACAAGACCGACAATGTTGTAATAAGAAAAATGGGGGCAGCGTTGCTACTTTTATTCACTCCAAATGGTCTATTTCTAATAATCTTCCCTTCTCATTCTCAAATGACTTCATAAATTGTATCACCGTCAAATGTCGTCCCAATCATCTCCCCAAATATAAACATATCTTTGTTACAAACATGTACATTTCTCCAAGTTGCTCACTATCTAATCTCTCAAATTCTGCTGATGAATTCGCCATGTTTGCCGCTGCCAACTTCGATAACTCTCTATCTGTTATTACTGGGGACTTCCAATTCGTCAGATTGCTCTTTCCTTGAAGCACTTGGTCACTCTGACATTGTCAAATTTCCCACTTGACTAGACAAAACACTTGATTTAGCTTTTACAAATATATATGAATATATGAAGCACGTAAACGTGCACCGATCCTCAACTCTGATCACTCTATTGTTCGTGTTCTAACAAACATATACAGCAAAACACATATTAAAGTCATCTCACATCTGTCTATGAAAGCACAACAAAGATGCTACTCATCTGACAACTTACTCAATCTAAGGTGCATGTTAAAAAATACTAACTGGGATTTATTCCACGAAAGTTCATTAGATGACACAATTTTCAATATAACGGATTGTCTTAAGTTCTGCCTTGATATATACTGTCCCGAATAAAGCAAATTATTATTATTATAGTGGAGTTGTCAGCATTTGCTACAATATCGTTGCATCCAATTTAGAAAATCAAAATAAGTGATTCAGCGAAGAGACTCTTTACAACAAATTTATCATCACGCTGTACAATCGTATATATATATATATATGGTTTTTAAGAAGTTATATCCCGGTGAGGAAATTGAATCATAGATGTGAATGCATAAAATGCATAATAATGGTATGATATCACAATCCCTGAGAAGGACTTGAGAAGATCCCTGAGAGGCATCTTTGAGAATAGCCTTTACTAGTCGAGCATTACTGTTCAATAAACTGAAGGACAAGATCCCACAGTTGACCGACTCTATGTGTGTTTATCAATTCACCTTCTCGTGTGGAGCTAAGTATATCGGTCGTTCTACTCGAATTTTGTCCAAGAGGTTACAAGGACACTATCCTACATGGTTACAAAAAGGTGGAAGTGGAGCAATAGGAAGCGCGATCATTGAACATCTGGTCGATAATGATCACCCTGTCTCTATAGCCTCCACCTTTAAAGTCATCTACAAGGAGAAAATTAGTTTTCCCAAATCACTAGGTACCCGACTCATCTGTATTGCTGATGCTTTGACTATCGAAACAGAAAAGCCAGATCTCTGTGTACAGAAAAAAGTTCTTTCAACCTCTCCAACTTCCATGATCTCAATCCCTCTATGCTAAAGTTTGATAATCCTCAATCATATTTTGGCTCTACCAATTTTTTATCATATTGTCTATTCAATTTGTATACTCTTCCTTATTACGTCAATTGCTACTACTATTACTATTCTCACTTTGAACTGTCTCCGGTATTATTTTACTAGTTCCACTAGTCATTCTAAATCAATTCCTTTATGCAACATTACATTCTATGCTATTAAATTTCACACAATATTACGTAACACTTTTATTTTATTCGATTTGTCTACTAATCTTATAATTGCACACCCGTTTTCAAGTTCTATCCATCCTATGAATTATTCTATATATATATGAAATTAATTGTTTTGCCACTTGACATTATTTAACAATGATTACAATCACAAACATTTCAGTTTTAATTGCATTTCAAACTACTACTATTATTAATTTATGCATTCACACCTATGATTCAATTCCGTCACCGGATACAACTTCTTAAAAAACAGCATCTAATTCACTGAACAAGGGCATTAACTAAACGAGAAAATAATAATGCACACTTGATAATAGCAGCATTTTCGGTATTAGCGGCGACAATAAAGTAAAAAATGTACTAGAAATGTAAAATAATGGTGATGATGATGATAATGTTAGTAGCCGAAATTGTAAGATAATTGACCCAGTGTCAGTATATATAACAAATAAGAGAGAACCAATGGGCCAGGCATTTTGCTAATCACATAGTAAGTCGTAGCTTTTACGCCTGACGCTATATGTATCACATAAAACGTGGGTTAAACGGGGTATCTCTGAGTTGCTCTATTTGGTTGTACACGAGAGGATATAATCATTTGCAGTGACCTCCAGCCCTACCTTTTGACATGCGACGGAGAGGAGAATTGAGAATAGATTTGGTGAGGTATTGAGAGTCAGGCAATATGGATTAGGTTTGATAGTATGCAATATTCCCATATTACGAATTAAAAGTCAATCTCAACGAAGAATATTCTTTTCAATAATTTCTCTTCAGGTTCTTACAATTATAAAATATAATATTTGTTGTCGCTACAATAAAGGCCAGCTATGCAGCGGATATATTTTTCACGTAGAATAACAGATTAGTTTAGCAGGGGGGAAATTAAGTGCATGAAAAGCTCGATCATGTCACACTTGATCGATACTGGACATCATATCAATGTCAACACAGCTTTCAGGGTTATATACCGAATTCCGAAGTTGTTATCACGTATAGTTCGCTTACGCCCCCTACACATAGCTGAAGCTGTTGCAATAAGATCGACTAAACCGGAACTTTATATCCAAAAAGAACACGTCCAAAAGCTGTTCCTACCGTGGTCAAATTTGGATTGATGATTCTTCTTCTCACCAAGAGTGCTCCTTCCCCTTAACCCTCTTGGCTTTTTTCCTTTGCTAAATATTACAAATATTATTATCATTACAATTATTATTATTATTAATATTATTATTATTCGTCATAACTTATGCTCTTCAGGCAAAAGTTCTCTCAATGCTATCGAATTTTTCATTTATATTATCCGGACTTATTATTAGTGATATTATCTCTTTTCTCAATATATGCCTCCACCTGTTTCATTTCACATATTCGTTATTTCATTATGAACCTCTCATTGCAGTCTTACTATCTCCTCCTCTTTAATACATACCACTTTGTACTAGCCACTCACCTGACACCTTTTATAACCTTGAACTGACTTGTCAATTTTCCTACCCCACACTCTACAAATCTATTATGATTAATCACCATTGTCTCCCGTTTTACAATATTTTGTAATCAAATTCAGCCTAACACGTTTGTCACACAAAAACGACAATTTATTTTGACGCCCCATAACTAATCTGTTATTCTACGTTAAAAATGTATCCACCGTATAACTGGCCTTTATTGTAACGGCAACAAATACCACATTTTATAATTGTAAGAACCTGAAGAGAAATTACTGAAAAGAATATTCTTCTTTCAGATTGACTTTTTAATATGGATTAAGCCCATTTCTCACATGAGTTTAGGTTTCTGTCAACGTTTATTCTTATCAACACGATGTGATCCATTTTGTTTTGTTCAGCATAGACTCAGGGGCGAAGTCATGTGCAGTAGGTAAGATGTAAAAGTTAGTAAACTGCAAAGGAGAGGTTCATTTATTTCTGATTGCCTTTCTTCCTTAATAAGTTAGATTAGATGGACCATTTTCTTGGAAATCGACAATATATGAGATAACCAAGCAAGTTGGGAGGATAGAACTTCTTAGTTTCTGCGTCATTTCCCTTCTTTTCTACACGCATCTTGTTAACAAAGACGTTCATGTGGATCACGTTTTTTATGCCTGAAGACGAAGTTAAATGTCTGATACCTAAAGAGATTTGATGTGAGAACATTTAGCTAAGACCACTGACCAGTGATTTTTGACAAAAAGCCTATAAGAGTTGGGAAACAGTCAGAATGGGATGCAGCCAGCAACGCGACGGTCACGTTATCTGCTGATTTAACGAAGTCGACTTCATTCGAAAGAGGCAAGCCATGTTGGAAGAAAGGAAAGAGAAAAGGACTGAGAAGTGTACCTTGAGGGACTTCAGCTTCAGAAAGAAAGGTAGAGGAAGATTTGTTTCCGTATACACTGCATTCTGTTCGCAAAATAAGAAAACAGTTCAGGAAAGACTAGCAGGGGAACAATAAATTACAGTAGGTAAGGTGAAAGAGTTGAAAATTTGTAAAATGTGAGATGGAGGGATTCCAGATGGTCTTAACTTCCTGATATAGTAGATAAGATGGAAGATTTTCTTAGAAACCGAAAAGATATGGAATGAACAAGAAATGTCAGATGGTAGAACTATCCCAGAATATTTTATGCTTGACTTATTTTCTCTTTCAGTACGCTCTATTTTACAAGCACCTTGTGAGTGAACCGGTTCGTGTAGATCACGTTTGTGCTCGAAGTTGAATATAAGTGTGTGACACTTGGAAGGATCTAACGTAAGGTCATTTTGTTCAAGTCGCTGGTTAGCTGATGTCCTACAAAAGTGGTTAAGTTTGGAATTGTCAGATACAAACGTGACTGGCAATCAGAAAGTCATATCGTTAGTGTATTTAAAGAAGTTGGCTTCCTCCGGAAGAGGCGATCCTTACGAGAAGCAAGAAGAGGAGACATAATAACTCACTGCAGGACGCCAGCTTCAGAAAGAAAGACAGGGGAAGGTTAACATTTATATTAACTATATTGCATTACGTTTGAGAAATAAGAACTCAACCAGTTAACAGCTCAGGACTGGGTCTGTGTTAGGGAAAGCTTACATGAGAAAAGACGTTTGAGTACGGATTCAAAAGCAGATGTGTAATCAGGGAAGGTATATCGGACATATTTGACCTGTTTGTCTTTGCTATCTGATATTCAAGATCTTGGATTAGGCAATCCTTGGTGATAGTATGCAGGTACCTGTTAAAAATGTTGATCGAAGTCTTCGAATCATAAATTAACACTGACGTGACATTGGTCTTGAAAATCTGGATCTTGTTCCATATGCTAAGTACAGTAGGGTTCCAGAATGATTTCTTGAGTAATGAATGTCTGTCTTGTTTTCCTGAGTAACTGGAATAGTTTTGCGTATAGTTGTACATATATATAATTTATAATATTCCCTTGGCTTCCTAGTGGAACACATCTCCACTTTGTTCTGTTTCCTGCCGCCCTCTTCAGCTGGGTCTACGATTGAAAAAACTCTCTCATCTATTCCTCACACAATCTCCTCCATGTAATCGTTGAACCGATGACTCACTCGTCCCTTCCCATTCAGAATCTACTCGAGCGATGGCCTGCTCTACACGCAATGTTATTCGATGGTTTCCTCAATGTATGTCCGATCCCTTTCAATTTTCTCCGACATATTTTTCGAATGATCGGCTCTTGGTTAGTTTGTTACACTGCCAGAGTTTCTTGTTACTCATTCTTTCCGGAGATTTGATCTTCGGTATGGAGTGAAAGCAGCAGTTGGTAAAAGTCTGCAGGAAGCTGTTGGAAATCCTTTTCGTGACTCAAGCGCAGCGCACGTTTCTGACCCGTATAGAAAAACCGACTGACTAACTACACATTTGTGCTGAAAATCCGAATCTTGTTGTTTATGCAGACTGAGGTGGAGTTCAGAAGATTTCCAAATTGGTTTCAGGTTGATGAAGGCGTATCTCACCATTCCAATTCTGGCTGGTTGGTTTTGACATCTTCATCCGTTCCGACTGCCTGTAGTTGAAATGATGCTTGCCAGACAATTGCAGGAATTGAACTCTATCAACTCTCTCTCTCCTGTTAATGGTGATTGGTGCTGGTTGTTGTTGCTGTTAGTTGGTTGGTTATCTTCATCACCACTATCCTCCCTATGTTTCACATGGAGTCGTGTCTTCGTCACCTACTTCTTTGGCCACTTTGTCGGTTTCCTCCTAAAGGTCTTTGAGTTTGTGCGAAATCAGACATATATCATCTGCTAAATCCAAATCTCCTAGAGTTTTCTTATCTGTCCAACCTATTTCTGTCTCCTGACCACCAAAGCAAAGTCTTCCGCATAATTCAGTCCCCCACAATTAGGAATATCATCGGTGATAATGAGCAGCCTTATCTTACTTCTGTATTCACTTTAAACACTTCACTGGGCTTTCCGTTTTGAATCAGTTGACATGTTACATTGTTTTTTAGCTTTTGAATGAGGCTGATAAATGTTTCAAGCACTGCGCTGCATAGTGTTGAAGTAATTTTCAAATTACTTCTCGGTCAACGATGCACCATGGAAGGCATTTTCGAAGTCGACGAAGTTAAGTCATAGGTTTTGCTGTCATTTTATTCCCTGTTCAATGACGATGAATAGAGTTACAGTTTATTCAGCATATGATTTACCTTTCCTGAATTCAGCTTGTTCCGTTGGGTGGAGTTCTGTATCCAGTGCATCTTCTATTCCCTCCAGGGTGATGAAATGTAGAATTTTACTTGGCGTGGCCAATAGAATTATTCGACGCCAGTTATTGCAGAGGCGTAAGTTGCCCATCTTCGGTAGCTTTAAAATGTATCCAGCCTTTCTTCCAATCGTCAGGCACCTTTCCTTCCTTCGAAATATTTTACAACAAAGGCATGAGCACATCTCTCGCAGTTTCTGGATTCATTTTCAGTGCTTCAGGGAAATTCCGTCTGGCATACAGTAGCTTGATCGCATTCAAGATTTTCGCTTTTGTTAGAGGATTGATGTCCACCGACGGACAGTTCTGTGAGTGCTGTTTAAAGTGGTATTTATAGATTGAGTTGCAGGTGATGATGGTTGATTCAAGAGTTCCTTGAACTGAAGTCAAATTTAACTGCTTTTAACGGAATACTCACTTTTCTGACTTATTTTGTTTGTAAAATATCAAGTCATAAATAGATCTTTTGCAAAGCGACTGCTAGCCAGATAAAATAATAATTATATTAGGATATATTTTATGCAAAATAGAAAATATTTTTGTAATCCGATGTCATTTTACAACAGAGTGACAATGGACTTAATATGTGTATCAAATTTCGCTAAAACCTTTCTGTTGAAGAAAATAATTTTAGGAATATATCTGAAAAGTATTAGTATAATTAAGAATGACAGACATAAAAGTCCTTACAGGGCGACTAATGTGATGATAAACGGAGAGCAGCATGAACATTCTTTATATTTATATGACTGCTAGATATTTCCTACTTAGACTGAAGTGTGTAATGATGACTTGGTTAACAGTTCAGTGTTGTAACTTGGCTTGTAGATCATTATTACAATTCCCTTGGGTAGCTATTGGAACATAGGGCTTCAGCGGCACAGCGTCATGTCACTCTATTCTCTTCGGTCCACTTTAGCTGGCTGGATTACTGTTAATAGGTCTTCATCTTCTCCTGACACGATCACTCCCATGCCATCTCTCCCTAACACTGTCACCTTATCCATCGTTTCTAATTCAGGTCCCTCTTGAATGATGGTATAGCGCGTCGGTCTTCTTGGCGTGTTTGTCCAATGCATCTGCACTTCCTTAGACATATTTGTTAGGAGATAGGTCCTTCCTTGGTTTGTTCTTTGTCTCTTTCGAATGTCTTTGTTGACTTGATTAGAAAATTTCCTATAGTTGGTTTGTAAGGGTTAGTTTTGCTTTTACGATTTGATCACGGATTAATATCGTTAAAGAACCATTGAAAACCAGGGAGTGCTCGACAGCTGTTTCATCTTAGTTTCGGGAATAGACTCGTAAAAACAAAACTAACCCTTATAAACCAACTACGGAAAATTTATTTGATGCTCGCTGGTAATTTACAACAGGCAAGAGTTTCCTGTTGTTCTGGTGAGAAGTCGAGACCAGTGAGGTCTGTCCAGTCAAGTGTGAGGATGTGGGTCCCACCGACGACATTCGTTCCAGTCGCGCTAAATCATGAATTGATAGAAGTTAGAATTCATGCACTGACCATTGAATCGGGTCCCAGTAGCTGAATGGTATACGAGCTAGCTTGCCTTGAAACCGGAAGGTCCTGGGTTCGAACCCCTTGTGCAAGTTGCGTCCTGCCGATGATTCGCAAAACTAGGATGAAACAGCCATCCAGTACTTCTTGGTTTTCTTGGTTCTCTAATTGATTAGAAAACACTTTTTTACAGTTGTTGTAGTCAGCAAAGATTCAGAAGAAAGAGTAAAAAAGTTGTAATCAATCCACTCATCACTCGGTTCAATGAACAAGAGTCCGAATTTAAACACCAATATCTAATCAAATTTTTTGTATGATTTAGAGCGTTGGCATTCGCATCATGGTCAGATTTCCAACAAGCAGCTCCAGAATTTGAATACCAGATGCCTTTGGAAGACCAGATAACCAGAAGGGATAGGTTAAAAATGACTCTAGCAACGAGTCAATCAAAATCATATCACATAGCGTATTTTTAAACATAATTTTTATCTTTTTTTCTTGGGTTCTGAGTGGAACATAGGACTACAACAGCACGTCGCCACTTTGTCCATTATCTGAGGTCCTCTTTAGCTGGGTTCGCGATTGCCCATAATCTCTCATCTCCTCCAAATCGCACGATCTCCTCCATTTCACCCTTGGACTAACCACTCGTCACTCCCTATCGGGACTCCACTACACAGATGACCCGCACCCCGCGTGATATCACTCGACGGCTTCCTCAACGTATGCTCGACACATCCCCATTTTCTCCTATATATTTCATGAGTAGTGTGTTCATAGTAGATTAGTTAACACACTCTCTTGTTGCTGATTCTTTCCATCAACTATTCCATCCTCAGTAAGTAGTCAGCGAAGCCAGCTGTTGATGAAAGCAGACTGCTGGAAATGCTTTCTGTGAAGCGTTTGCCAGTTTTCTGACATATACAGAGGAACTGAGTGACTTAACACTTCTGTTGAAAATCCGAGTCTTGTTCTTTATGCGGCAGATAGCAAAAGGTTTCTAAACAGATTCAAGATTGACGAAGGTGTACATAGCTTTTCCGAATTCATCCGTTCCGCCTGTGGCTGAGACCGTGCTTCGTAGACTAGTGAATTAAGTGACCCCTTGCAAAAATTTCCCATTAGTTTGACTGCCACTGTTCGTTGTTTCTGTTGGTTGGTTCGTTATCGTCATCAACTCCGCCTTCTCTATGTCCAGTTGAAGTCCTACCTTCGCTGCCTGCCGCTCCTGTCGATTTGTTGGTTTTCATCTACGAGTTTTTGAGTTTGTGTGACATTGAACACAAATCATCCGCCTCGAAATCCATATATTTAGAGTCTTCTTATCGGTCAAGCATCTCTGGAGTGCAGTGAAATTTCCGTAGCAGTTTGACTGATTTTCCCGTTTGAGGTCTCCAGCTCCACGCACAACCCTTAGTCTTTTTCCTGGGTTTTGGACAGTCTAGAAAACTAGAAAGCCTGTAAAATAGGCGAGGTTCCACTAAATAACTAAGACTAAATAATATTATACTGTAGATGATATAGTCTCGCTTCATAAGAAACTACAAATGTGTTAACCTATTTTAATTTCAATGACATCTATCATTATTATCATTCTAATGAGAAATCCACTTACTAGCCTACAAATAACTCCTAATTTAATAAATGACAATCGAAAATGGAATCTATATCCTGAGGGGATTCAAACAAGCGTTTGATGGTTTTCCGGCCTCTTTCCTGTTTTAAAGTCATTTCTGCAGACACATTGACTGACTGACTGGTTTCAACGTATGGCGTTGCACCACTGTGCAGCAGTTCAAGTCGCCACGCATTTTGTTTGGCACAGAAAGCAAGAGAAGAAAGCGAAAAGAAATGCAAAATAGAGACAGTAAACAGAGATATGAGGCAACTAGAATAGTAATATCGAAGAACAATATAGTTTTATTGGGTATTTTAAGTCACAAGGTGTAGATGAATCTGTGCCAGCCGTTGAGAACGATTTTTAGCCATTTCACCAAATTTCATCAGCCACTGGTGTTTACGGTCCCGAGGGACTCAACTAGGAAGTCTACACCTTCCTACGTGCCTAGCTTAAACTAACTTTTATGGATTTTATTGACTGATGAAGCAATGTTTTGGTATCACCACCAATGATTTTTTCCAAACTGACCCTATATCAGCTAACATTGCCCGTCGAGGAAGGCGATGACTAGGCATGCGTAACACATGTCCTAATCATCGTCTAAATCAATGTAACTTCACAGCCTCGTCTATTGATATCCCCTCTTTACCTAGCACTCAACTCCTAACCTCAGTATCGCTAACCTTTTTATACTATTTTACATGAAAGATAGAACGCAGGCACTTATGATCGAAAACAAGTAGCCTTTTCATATCTCTCACTTTCAAAGGAAAGTTTTCACAGTCATAAAAGATGACGGAGCGGACTGCTGAGCAGTACACCCACCCTCTGGTCAAAAGTCAGCTGGATGTCACATCTGCGCCAGAGGCGGTGTAAACTGGCATATGCAGACACAAACCTACTGTGTCATTACCATATCATAACACCTTTTGGTTCCTTTTCGGAGATATGGCTTCAGAAATATATCCCTTTTTCACTCTGACCCCTGCAGTTTTGCTTTGCTTAGCTGTATGACTGCTTATAGCCTTTCATTTCTAACTCACACGACCTCTTACCTATTACTTTCGGACGCCTCTCCACCCAACTAGTCGTTTCTTATTTGGGTTCCTGTAGAGGGCTGGCTTGGCAAATGATATTACTGAGCAGACTTCTAACTGAATGCCCAATTTATATGTACCCCCAATCACTATCAACAGGAAAAATTTAAAAGAGGCTACCAGATCCAATTATTTGGCTAAGCATCATCGTTTCAACTACTGGTGGAACGGATGACGATGTCGAGATCAGCCAGAATCGGAAAGGCAAGATACGCCTTCATCAACCTGAAACTAGTTTGGAAGTCTTCTGAACTCCGCCTCAGACTAAGGAACAAGATTCAGATTTTCAACACAAATACTAAGTCAGTCACTTCCTTTATACGGATAAGATATTTGGCACATGAGTCACAAAAAGCATTTCTAGTTCGTTACTGCAGACCTTTATCAACAGCTAACGTCTATGGCTCCTTAATGAAGATCAAATCATCATGAAGAATGGACAACAAGAAATTATGTAAATGAACTAATGAAGAAACCATTGCTTAACACATATTCCGAAGAATATAGAGATAGATTGAGCATACTCTAATAAAGACGTGCGAATAATATCTCGCGCTGGGGTATTGCTCTAGTAGAACTCAAATGGAAAATGGCCAAGGGGGGGCACATGTCTGAGAGTGAGATATTGGCGATCGTGTAGTTTGGAGGAGATAAGAGACTGCAGGCCATCGTCTGATCAACTTGAGAGGACAGTGAAGAATGAGACAATGTGATGACGCTGTTGTAGCCATATATCCCACTTGGAACCCTAGGGAACAAACAATAACACTAATAAGAGGTAATTAGTGGACTTTCGCCTACTGTTCAGTATATTTCCCATCCTCATCTATTATTCATTTGTCACATTATTAGAAAATTAATACAACTGGTGGCTGTCATTATGTAGACAACCTTCACTCACTCTCTCTGTCTCTACCTACCTATCTACCTACTTTCCTTATTTGAATTATTAATCACTCTTTGAGTATTTTTCAATACTCATCAATCTACTTAAGTGATGCGTGAAGATATCAATGTACAGGAGTGAAGTTCAGTTGCTTTTTTCTTGTTTGTTTCTTTGTGGTTCCAGATTAATTTGCATATTTCCATAGTGTTTCACATATATATATATTCATTATTTGGTAGCCTCAATATGGTGAGTGAATCTAGGGCAAAAAAGTCTTATATATTCCCTGGATAGTTTGGAGCATATTAATAGTTTATGAAGAGATAAATTATTCTGAAAGAATTCATTCGTGATTTATCCGAAAATGAGAAATATAATAAAAGGTAGTGTAATATTGGAGGTTAAACATCAGTTAATAACACTGCGTATTACAGGTCAAATGTTTTCTAACGAAATAAGCTTAACCATTCAAATGGAAATGGTTGATTTATGCAAATTGCCTCCTTCTACCATGGATACTTTTAGTTTTACATTCTTGACATCATTTTCTGAAGTCACAGATTAAAGGAACAAAAATGGGAATCATCGGCCATGTCGGGAATAATAGCTGAAGCCATGTTGGGCAAAGATCCGAATTCATAGCCCTACCTTTAATTAAACCAAAAATCTGCCTACTTTGTGTTCATGATATATTTGTAACCAACTTATCAGTAAAATCTAATTTTATTGCCGGTACATGGATGACACCCTCATTCTCTGTGATAATTATTCAGATAAGAGTACAATAATAACTGAATTCAATGAAGTACATTCGGCTATGAAATTCACATGCGAAGAGGAATCTCAAGACAGAATTGCCTTCCTGGATGTCCTACTTACAAGAAAACCAAATAGTGGCATAAAAAGAAATTTGCGTAGGAAAAGTACTTGGACAGGACAATATACACATTTTCACAGCTTCGTTCCTATCAAGTAAAAAAGAAATTTAGTGAAGACCCTCAGCCACAGGGTTAGTTGGAACTTTATGCTCAGAAGAAGTAATTGAAGATGAATTAAGCAGTGTATATGATACTTTGATCGAAAATAGCTATCTCGAAAAATTCATCAAGAAACATATGACAAAGAAAGCGGAAAAGGACTACTCACTGTCTGTAAACAAGAAGCCACTTTATATACGACTACAATTCATGGACAATATACCAAGTGAGATAATTACGAAGAAATTAAGAAAATCAGTCCGAAGAACTTTTAATGCTGGCGAACTACACGTCTTATTCTCTTTATAGCCGATGGTGATTTCTTGACTGAAGGATGAAGTGCCTAGATTAGCTAGCCACTTCTAATTGTATCTACCAATTCAACTGCGCTTGTGGAGCGAGTTATATTGGCCGTTTCTCTAGGAACTTGATTCTTTCTGCTCGCTCGAGAATATCACCCATTATGGCTAAGTAAAGGTGTAGTAAAAGCCGTCAACAGTTCGACATTAGACCATCTGGTGCCAACTGGCCACGAAGCTAGCCAGCAAAGAAGAATCCTTCTCTATCATCAACCGGTTGCCTAACAAATTACCAAAATCATCGTAGCATCTCATGCTCCAAACAGCAGAGGCCATTGCAATTCACCTAAAACAACCAGTGCTTTGTGTTCAGAAGGAGCAAGTCTAGCCAGCCCCTACTACTCCCCTGCCTTTCAGTAAAGACTATAAATTCATGAATTTGTAGTATTATCTCTCTTAATTTTTCTGACATTCAGCTTATTTTATGTTGATGCTATTGAGCTGTAATCTATCAATACTATTGATTCGGTGTAATTTAAACAACATTAATGTTGTTCATAACACTAATTCATTCATTCACTGTAATGTATATTTGACTGTAGAGCCTGATGATGAAGTTATTGAAAAGAGTACTCTTTGTTCAGTATCCATTCTTTTGAAAATATTTGTAATAATTAAAAGAAATGACTTGGAATACACCAATAAATTAACAAATAACATATTTGAAGGCATTAAATTGACCAGGGGAGAAAAAGAATTAGACAAGAAAATTCCATTCTCACACGTCTTAATCAAGAGAAATAACGCAGGAAATTTATAAACACAAGTATACTGGAAAATCAACGCACACAGACGAAATACTCAACTGTAGTAGTAATAACCGAATTACGCACAAAAGAAGCTGTGCACAGACATTGTATTAAAAAGTTCAAACACACAAAGTCAGTCGGCCACAGGAAGCCTTGGATACACCTAGGTGTCATGCTAGTTAGCACTTACCAGTCAGCAAGGCGTATCTGCAAACTTGAAAGGACTTATGTCCCTCCACTCTGAGATTCAAAACCGAGTCACCCAGTGCTACAATCAAAGAAGTTACCACTGAGCTATTCGGAAATGTGACTGACCTCCTGTGGGACTGCACCAAAGAAAGGACTAGACACATCAAACAAGATACTAGTGTCCAATCAAAAATATCCACTACAGTCCTACAGGAGATAAGTTGCAAGCTCGAATAGCTCTGCGGTAATGTCTCCGACTGCAGCAGTGGATGACCCGGGACATGAGTTCCTTCAAGGTTGCAGATACGCCTTGCCCTGACTGGTAAGTGCCATCAACCACGAAAACTAGGTGTGTCCAAGGCTTTCTGTGGTCGATTGCCCCCAACCATCTAATATCATCAAAACAATGTGCACTGTGATGGCAAGCTACCTAGAATGTTGGCCATATTGCAAACCTGACTGATAGAATTCAGTCTACAACAAAAAAATGACTAGACACATCACACTAGATACTGGTGTACAATCAAAAATATATACTGTAGCACTACTCTGTTGAAGAGAATGGAAGAGAAATACCTACTAACGACCATCTTCTAAAGGAATGGATATCTTAACAATTTCATCAAAATGTTTATAAACTCGAGTTACAACACTTAGAAGAAACCATCATCAAAGACTACAAGAAAATGCATCCTACAACATATAAAAATGTCTTTGAAATAACACTTGGAATATTGAAACCGTTTGATATAGATTTAGCACACAAGCCAGTCAACACAACCACTTCATTCGATATTGTGCAAACCAAAAGATCCAACAGAAAAAGGGGATAAAATTAATACCATTTACAAAATAAATTGCGTTTATGAACTGTAACACACATTTCATCTATCAAAGTGGACGTTCCCTTCGAATCAGAATCCAGGAACACATATCAGCTGTGAAAAGACGTGATATGTATTCTTTCGTATCAATGCGTGGACACCGAATTGTTGACTAGGTTAATGTAGAAATTTTCAATAGAGAAAAAACAGTCAGAAATACAGTTGGGCAATTTCTAGAAGCAATTAACAGACACACTGCTATAGACCAAATTTACCAGCTAATAAAAAGTAAATCATATGGCAAGAAAATTCAAATTTCAAGTCAATAAAAATATGATCAATAGACATGTAATTTAACAACCGGTGGCGACACTGGTTGCCAGGTGATACAGTTACATCATTCATGGGGAACTGAAATAAGTTCACTTTACTATATGTGTAAAACTTGGGCACTGTGGTAGTAAGTAATTCCATATTAGTTTGTTTATTAGATATATCATACAGTGAAACAGTATTATTTACTGGATGACGTTTCGAACAAAATTTATTGCTGTTCATAATCATATCAATTGTGATCACACGACTTTGACACTTGAGTTTTATAGTTTTCTTTGTTTTCTCCTATTTGTCGTATGGGCAGTAGAATTTTCCATATATCTGGGACAGGTGATGAATCATTCCTATTGCATGTATTTGCAGTTGATTCGATAAACAAAGCTTCCGTCGTTATCAATCCCTCCCTCCCTCCACCCTGTTACATTAGATTAGATAGGTTTTTCGAAGACATCAACTCGAAGGTTGAAGCAATTCAATTCAATTATGAATTGGAAAATCAGGAAGGGGAACTCCCAATGTTAGATTGCAACGTAAAGAGGAAAAGAGATGGGAAGTTAAACACTTGTGTTTACAGGACACCCACACACTCAAACAGATATTTAGACTTCCGATCATCCAATCCTATGTCAGTAAAAATAGGATTGGTGAAATGTTTAAATGACAGAGCACAAAAATTAAGTAGTACCAAAGAAAATCTAAAACAAGAACTGATACATATAAAAGGAGCCTTGAAACTTAATATTTACCCGGATAAATTAGTCAGGAAATATGTAAGGAAATGTAAAAATAAAATAAATAATGATAATAGCGATAGTGATGATAACAATAATAATGACAATGATAATAGTGATAATAATAATAACGACACCAACAATAGGGAATCTAAATCATCAGTAGTAATTCCATACAAGGAAGGAACCTCGGAAGCCTTACGCAGAATTCTCAACAAGGCAGGAATAAAAAGCGGCATTCAGATCCACAGACTCAATTAGAAACAAACTTTGTCGGATCCTGTAGAACCTTTAAAACAAAACAATTTAGTTTATCTGATACCCTGCCTGCAATGATTATCAGGTCAAATACATAGGTCAAACTAGCTGAACATAAAAACCTAGCAAAATCTAGATTGGTTGACCCGAATAAGATAAAAAACCTAGAGAATAGTTCAGCTATAGCACTACATGCAGTCACACACAACCATACAATAGGATGGGATAGGATGACAGTTTTAAAATCTAATGTCACAGGGTATAGGGAGAGATTGATAACAGAAGCTTTGTTTATCGAATCAACTGCAAATACGTGTAATAGGAATGATTCATCACCTGTCCCCGATATCTGGGAAATTCTACTACCACAAAGACGACAAATAGGAGAGAACAAAGAAAACTTTAAAAGTCAAGTGTCAAAGTCGTGTGATTACAATTGATATTATTATGAACAATAAATTTTGTTCGAAACGTCATCCAGTTAATTATACTGTTTCACTGTGTGATACATCAAATAAAGAAACTAATATGGAAGTTCACTTTACACCAACATCTGCACTGAAGGTGTTGTCTGCAAGGGGGACAATGGAATCTCCGTATGGAATTTTCAGCGTTTCATTTTACATATTGCACTGGTTTAGCTCTTTTTATAATTATATAAATATATAAAATTTTAAAAATATTGATAGTTAATAGGAAAAATAAAAAAACCCAACAAAATACACCATTTCTAGGTCATAGTGAATAATAAATAAATAATATAACAAATCACACATGCAATAATATGCATCATTACATTTTAAATTTTAGTTAATGATTTAAAAAGTTGTAAATGTTCTTTTGTGATATTCGTCTCTTCACACAATACTCGTGCAAAATATGGCACGGTCGAATTTTTATATTTTGTAGTACGAGCATAAACGTTTGTGAAATTTCTTCTGGTCTTACCCAAAAAGATACAAGGAAACAATTGTGAATAAAGAGGATGTTCACTATCAGACAAGATAACTTTAGCTAAGTGTTTACAAGAATTCATATGCCTATTGACAACAGTGTCAGTTAGTCGAGTCAAAGGGATAGCACTGACCCTACTAACAGCTTTCAATGTTCTTCGTAGTATTATATGGTCCTTCTTGAGTAGCCCAGGGAAGAATAATGGAGAACATTAAAGAATGATGGGCAAAACGCATGAATTAATAAATTGTATGAGAAGAGATTGGGTTATACCTGAGTGCCTCAACTTCTTTATGTAATAAGTCAGACGGAAAACTTTCTTAGAAACTATAAGAATGTGAGACGACCAGCAAAGGTTTGAAGAGAAACTGATGCCAAGATAAGAAACACTTGACTTACTCTCTATCATGGTACCATCAATATTACAACAATCATGAGATTGGATCAATCCATGGATGTCTTTTTCACTTCTCAAGCTGAAATCAACTGTATTACATTTAGTTGGATTTAGTTTAAGACCATTTGTTCCAGACCAATCCTTAACTTCAGCTAAGAAGCCATTCATATGGGAACAATCCGATGTGGAAACTACAGGGACAGAAACGGTCAGATCATCAGCATACTTAATGAAGTTAACTTTGGGTCAGTTCGGAAGGTCATGCAAAAAGAAAGAGAAAAGAAATGGAGAAAGTACTGCACCTTGAGGCACACCACCTTCATTTAGCTGAGAAGTGGAGCGCTTTCCAGCCAAAACAGTATGCTGTTTCCTATCCTTAAAATAAGAAGACAGCCATCTAGTTGCCCAGGACTCTGTCTGTGCTGAAATCATCTTTCCTAATAAAAGTGTCCTAGGAACAGAGTCGAAAGCTGCAGTATAGTCTAAAAAAGCTGTTCGAACGAACTTAGCACCCTTATCAAGGCAGGAAACAATATTGTGGTGTAGTACAATGGCTGCATCTAATGTACTTCTTCCACACTTATAAGCAAACTGCTTAGGGTCACTAAAAGCTTTTAAAGAGGGTTTAGGAATGTTCAAAAGAAGTTTCTCCATAGTTTTCAAAAAAGATGTTATAGCGACCGGTCTAAACTTTATACCTGCTCCAGAAGATGATTTCTGTACAGGTACAACCTTGATTTCTTTCCAGTCAGCAGGTACCGTTTCCTTGTTGAATGATGCATCAAAGATTTGAGTAAGAGGATGACACAAGATGTCTGCACACTTTTGAAGAAAAATGCCTGGTACACCATCTGCACCAAGGCTGTGTGTTGGATTTAAAGATTTCAAACATAATAGTACATCCTCTTCTTTAAAACCCGGAAAATGACCATTATCTCGACTAGGTACATCAGGTACAGCCATACTAATTTGTTTCATGATAAATGATTTGTTTAAAGCATTAACATCAGAATAAGCATCAACAGACATTTATTTTTTACTTGTAAGTTTATTGAAAAGTTTCCAAATGTTTGAAGGATTTTTACATGATAAAAATTTTTCATTATATAGTCTGTTCAATCTTTCTATTTCAATTTTTATAAGGGTGTGTTATTATCACTATTCTTATACAACTTCTCTTTTTGTCTTCTAAGTTTTTTCAGCTGCAAAGAAGAGATTCTGTCAAATCTCGAAAACAGTGTTTCATATGGACAACAAATATCCAAACAAAACTTCAGATAATCGGTTATATTAGAGACAGTAGCATCCAACTTATCGTCAGTAAATAGTTCCCAGTTGGTATCATACAACATGCTTCTTAGTGCTAGAGTGTTGTCATGGGAATATGAACGTTCATGTATCTTCTTTGTTAAATGACTAAACAATTTTTGTTGTAACTTGCCGTACACTTTCGGTAAAATACGAATAATGCAGTGGTCAGAGTTTAACAAAGGAGCTCTCCTTCGGGTTTCATACACATCACGGTCGTTTATGAAAACCAGGTCTAGTGATTTGTCCAGACGTGTATTAAACTTGACTAGATTCTCATGACCAAGAGAAGTAAGAAAGCTGTGATCACATGAATTAAAATCACCACAGACTATAGACAGCAAGTTTTCGAATGCAGGCGCAGCGAATTCAGTAAATTCATCTGCAAACGTAACTATATTTGAAAGGCTACAATTGGGTGTTATGTAGATATTTGTTATGTATATGTAAGAATATTTACTTAAATGTTTTGGGCGACACCTGACGGTTATGCAGTCTATATTGTCATTAGAATAATTGAAGCAAACGTGATTTGATGTAGACCAACTTGTGTTTATAAAAGTGGCTACCCCTCTTCCACATTTTTTCTTAGAACTTTTTCTATCTTGGCGAAAAACTTTATATCCATTTAATGAAACTAGATTATCATCATAATGCTGGTGCAGCCAAGTCTCTTGTATTGCTAAAACGCCAGCGTTTCGATAAACATTAGAATACATTAGGGATTGAAGATAATCCATTTTGTTGGACAATGATCGACAATTAGTGCTAACGAGTTCAGGAACGGTCATTTGATTAATTTGTGTACGTTTCAGTGCACGCTGCCATCCACAGTGATGCTTTTTTCTCAATTTTTGTGGATGACACAACGCAGTAGGTTGTAATGATTTTAAAAATGGGCGATTATAAATAATACGATTAGGACACATTATTGATAAATTAAAACACAATTAAAAGAGCAAACCAAAGCAATTTTGCAAAATGTTGTAAGGTGGAATTTTTGGTAGCCTTATGTTCAAGCAGGCCGCCGATGATGATACCTTTCTATATGTTATTTTATCAACCCCTAGTTTCACTAAGCGTTTTGTTTTATTATTATTTAATTGACTTTGGACTTTGTTGTTGATTATATCTGGACTGAAACGCTAGGCCTCAAGGTGACATGTCGTCTCCTTGTATGGATTCTTCGAAAGTGTCAAAGGATTTGTCTTGAAGTAATCAGGTGGATGGTTACTAGCAGCGGAATCCAGGACGCGTGTCATTCCTCCCATTTTTGACTCCTCAGTTAGCTGGTGTACTTACATTCCTAATGAGTGATGATGCTCCCAATGAGGGTCGAACCTAGTACCCATAGTTTCAGACGCCGAAGCGTTCTCATCTAGACCACTTGAACCAGGAGGGACATCTCTTGTGCAATGATCATCACTTACAGTCTGTTTTTAATTCATTTTACATTTTCAAGTTTTGGTTTGCAAAGATTTTGTTTGATTAGTTGTAGAATATCATTATGAGATGACATTGGTTAGATAACCATTGAAAAGCCGACAGGGAGTACTGGACAGCGGTTTCGTTCTCGTTTGGGGCTTTTCACAGTACCCACCCACCGCCAGCGTTTGAACCCAGGACCTTCTGGTTACAGGGCGAGCTCATAGACCACTAAGCCACTGGGAGCCGATCCAGTGACCAGTTCACGAATTCCAACTTCTGCCAATTCACGATATGCTGCAATTACTGGCCAATGTTATCTATGGCAAGTATTTGTCCTCGAACCTGACCTGTAGCTGAGTTCTTTAGGAAATTCTGAAACCAATCAAACCGATGGAAATCATTATTTGAATATCAATTTGATGCTCACTAGTGAATGGATCTATTCAGGTAAGTGTTACCTTGGTTCTAGTTAAAAGTATTGACCAGTGGGATACAGCAGGTCTAGTACGAGGACAAATGCTAGCCGATGACGTTAGCTAGTGGTCGTTCTATACCACGGAATGGCAGAAGTTTAAATTCAGGAAGCTACTGAACAAGCTACACGATAGCACTGATGAAGAAATTGTCCTGTAGTGTTCAAAGAATACTTTCAGAATATAAACTGAACTTAAGTTATGCTAGAAATTCATGAAAGCAAATGGTTTCTTGCAAAGTTTTATCAACAAAGATGGCGAAAGATAACGAAGGAATAGAGATATTATAACAGATAGCGATAAAACCAAATTTCGTTCAAACTGACGTCAGAGGTAATATCCCGAGAAGGATAAATAATTATTTAGATACATCGCTGACCAGGAAGCATACTTTGACAAAACTAGTACCTCTTTTCAAAACATCCTGCTCATTAGTGTAGCCAAAGATCCACAAGCATTTCTCATAGCTTCTCTCCAGCTGTGTATGTCAATCAATTTTTATCTGAGGAAGCACTTATGTCAGATTAATAATAATAATAATTTACTTCATTCCAAAAACAGTACTTATAATACAGAATGGAATTCTCAGTATATATATGCGAAAAAAGCCTCAATTAAAGGGATTAAAGTAGTTAGAACTCGTCCATTATCAAGCACCTATTTTCTCTCGTGGTAACACCATCAATCATTGAGGTACGCAGGTGCGTCCAGTGACGTGTCCCAAATGGGACAAAATGAGCATCCTGGATTCCACTGCTAGTCACCATCCTCAGACATCATCGAAGTATCCGCACAAAGAGCCGATATGTCAACAAAGACCGAAAATTCCAGTCCAATGAATGGTATTTTGTATTCCCCAAAAAGTGCCGCAATTTATTCTACTAGATACTGATGGGGACACATTTGATATAAAGATAGACGTTTTTTGGTGATGGTGGTGTTGTTGCGTTTTCTGAACTGCGTGACTTGATTTTCAAGCTTTCATTGTCCTTCCGCATCAACCTCAACGCTAACTTGGAAAGCAATCTATTGAATTGGCTGCCATCAGCCTGTAAAATTTGGTCACTGAATCAACTTTCGATGAAATATAAGTTCTCCTTCTTCTTCTCCTTGTTTTCAATTATTGAACTAAGAGAAATTAAATTACCAGTGATCCGAAATCAAATCTTAATCAGAGAGATAATTTAGTTTGGATCTGACCTGCTTCGCTTCACCAACCCCATAAGCTTTAAACGGCTAATCCTTCATCATGAGGCAAATACTGTCCCTTAATGTTTAATACTAAGAGCCGATTAACCTGATAATTATCATAATAATAATAATAATAATAACAATAACAATTAATAATATAATTAAACATATACAGTGAGGAATTCTGAAGAAGTTTAATCTGTTTTTTACTTAAGCACTTCAGAACTGCTATTTAAGGGGGGCATAATTCAGTTGAGAATAAAATTTCCACATGACATTCATGAAAAGAGTGGGGAGGCGGGGAGGAGGAAGCACAGCCTTCAAGGAAACCGAATAAGTCATATTTCTACAGAAATCAAAACCTTAATAAAATTAAAATGAACAAATGGTCTTTTGTTTTTAAAACTCCCGCGAATAAAGCAAAAACAAATTCGCCTTAGTAGCAGAAAACCTTCATCGAAATTAGGTGGAGGATCGAGGATAGCCTGCATTACTAGTCAACTGCATTCTTATTTAAAATTTTCGGAAATCTTGCCTAATGTTTACAGTTGTACACTTGAGGCTCCTTATGTAACGACCAAATATATTCGTTTATGATCTGAACACAAGAAACACATCTCTACGTTCTACTGTATAGCCGACCGAACGTCGTTGAGATGCGCGCTATCACGAAACATTCCAAAATCAGGGAAAAGACGATAATTATTCACTGTTAGGGCTAATCGAATCGGTTAGTGTTATTAAAAGATGGAGGTTATCTGGGAAATGTGATTTATTTGCTCAATAAATTTTGGGGTAATATGATCCCTCACACATTAACCTGTCAAATCCAATTTATATGAAAATAATAAAGAGCAATTAAAGTACAAAAAGTGACAAATAGGATCTTAAAAAACTTAGAATATTTTGAAAGTACTTGTTTTGTAGGGAATTTTGTTTGACTGGTTAGAGGATTTCATCATGAGCTTACATCAGTTAGGGAAGCATCGGAGAACCTTCAGGGAGTACTGGTCAGCTGTTTCTGTTGCCCTAGTTTGGGACTCTTCACCAATACGTTCTCCTGGGTTTAAACCCCGGTGATTGCATACTTAGGTAGGTGAAGAGAAATAAAAAACTGTTTATGAACACACAGGAGGGGTGCTTACGTTTATGAATGGCTATAACCTCAGAGTATTTAAAGAACATTAATAACATCAAAATTCAATATAACCTCAACAGGGACGTGAGGCACCTAGCTATACAGGCGGTGTAGGTTTCTAGATATAAAACAAGTACTGTAAGATAAAATTAGTTAATCAAAGTTCGAATGTAAAAGGTACAATTAGAATCGAGGAGAATATTCTCAACGAGGTGGGATAAAATGCTTTGACTACCAAAATCACACAACTACGCTTCTCGCCACTTAGAGTCGCTGGTCAGAATTACCTTCATTCAATCGAAAAAACGCATCTCACGAAAAGACACATTACCAATGAACACACAACCACAAAGACAGGAATTACAATCAGGGATTAAACAATGACATAGGCAAATAATTAAAGGTCAAAATCAACATGTGATTTGGAAATGTCAAATTAATAACAGTAATAATAATTTGCTTTATTCCAGAAACAGTATTAGTGGTACAGTGTGGAATTTTCAGCTCATATCTACAATATTTGCATCTAATTTTATCAAACATTTAAAAGGAGTATTTCAAAGAATAAATATAAAGACAACAACAACAAAAAACACAAAAAACATAAAAATAATTAAAAAATACGAAGTAGAAAGGAAAATAAACAGCATATAATAATAATTCAGTATTGGGTAGTGGAAGCTATGATATAATTATGCATGGTGACAGTAAAGCTATAGTCATACAAGAAGTTATGAACTGATATTTAAGAATGTTTATCGCCAAAATGGTCAGTTAATTTGATAGAAACAACTCGAAACAATCATAAAATAACATTTCAGGGTTGTTGTTTTGTTTTTTATTGTGGTAGTGTGAGTAATCCTGAATAATACAAAATTTTTAAGGTGGTGACTATGGCGTTCACAACCAATGATTGTCAGTTAATATTGCCGAAAAAAATTAAAAATAAGAAAAAACAACCACAAGACTAATAATTACGTGATGGTTATTGACAGTTTTGTACTACTCATAGTGCTAATATAGTGGGAACCAGGAGATACACAAAAGAAGGAATGGAATAAAGTACAAAAAAGAGAGCCAATGTTAATAATTTAGGTAGCTAAGTATGTCTAAGAAGGTATACATACTATAGGGGGAAAACGTTTAACAAATACAAAGTTAGTTGAAATGTCTAAATAAGTATAATTATTATAATTAGATCGTCCAGAAGGGATTTTACAAACAATTCGTCACCCACATCTAGTCTTTCAGGTGGTGTGATCGTGTTCACGTGACTTCATGGCATTAAATCTGTCACAGGAGATTGAACAATGTGTGAGTCTATTTCAGCGTGCTAGATTGAAATAGGATTGAAGTCTACATGCATGCTCGTCGACCTCTTGATATTTACTTGGTTTGAAATGTCATTTGCGGATTTACTGCTCCACATGCACCTGTTTTTAGCCTGGATTGCCGCCACACTCACTCAGGTGGCGGTTTCTTGGTCACAAAGTCTCTACAAATTTAACAGACATGTGTCTAGGATAACTGGCGTATAACTTTCAGAGGGGAATCACTCGGTACACATATCAGTGAACAGTGTAGTCAAATGTATGCAAATTATTGTGAACCGTATACTATTAGGAAGGTCAACATCTTGAATTCATAATATATCTGCGGAATTTCCTGTAGTAAGGTCTATCTGAGAGTCAGAGTCTCATCTGCCAAAATGGACAAAAAATCGTACATTGACTGACTGGTCACAAGGTAACTATTTGCCAATGTCATGCATCAGTATCAAGCTTTTAGTGCAGGCTGAATTTCATCATTCAATTCTAGTCACCTAGCTATGCGATTCATTATTACGGTACAATCTGAATCGATGTTAGATTGTTGAGAGTATTCAAGAGTAAGCCATGGACCTTGGTTTCATGCTTCGTGGCACTTGTTAGCAGGGGATATCTTCAACCTTGAGGGAACTGATAACCCCTCTGGGACAGGAATCTGCGTCATCCTGTGTTGTATTCTGTCCAATTTGGTCAATTCGATTAATGTATCCATCACAAACCTGCAGGACGTCAGTCATGAGCCCTCATCGTCTCTAACCGTAGCACTGGGTGAAACAGGTTTCTATATCACAGGAGACGAATTTCTTCAAGTTTGCAGATACACGTTGCTAATGATTACCAACAAGAATGGAGCCTGAGTTCAGGGTTGAATGTTGATTGCCTCCAGACACCTAACACATTGCATCGTATCTAGTAATCTTAGGAGTGAGGCTAGCGACCACACCCTGTAAACAAAACTGCTACAGAAACTTCAGTACGATGAGTCTCCTTGCGACAAAAGAAAAAGTCTGTGTGAAAAAATGAAACTTCCGCACCATGCACGAGAGTTGATGATCTACTCCGGTCACCTAGAAGACAACCACGGGCACACCGAGGGTGTGGCTATCATGATGTCACCAACGGCAAAGGAGGCCATGATGCAAAAAAAGGCACTCTCGCCTAGGATAATGACCGCGAGACTCAACTCAAAAGGAAGGAAAGTGTCAGTTATACAATGCCATGCACCCAAAAACAACGCAGACCTAGAAAAGAAGGAAGGTTCTACAGATAACTACAGGCAACAATGAACAATACTCCAGCTGGTGACATTAAAATCCTGATGGGAGACGTGAACGTCAAACTTCGACCAGACAACACAGGAAGAGAACTCATCATGGGTAGAGAAGCTCTCGGAGAGATGAATGAACGCGACGATCGGGAAAGTAAAGCAAGCTTTCATTACTCTCAAGTCTGTGTGGAGGTCAACAGCACTCAGCATGAAAAATAAGATCCGGATTTTCAACTCCAATTTGAAGTCAGTGATACTTATTATACGGATCAGATACTTGATGTGTCACGAAGGCCACTTTGAACAAACTAGAGACCTTCATCAACAGCTGTCTTCGCTCAAGATCAGATGGCCGGCCAGAAAAGATCAGCAATAGTGAAGGATCTCTGGGAGTGAACCAACCCAACAGGAACCGATTGTGCAACAAATCTGCAGGAGGAAATGGAGATAGATTGGCCATACTCTGAGAAAACCATCAAGTGACATAAAATGCCAAGCCATCGCTCGAGTGGAAAACGAATGGGAAGCGACGAGTTGGTCGTCAGTGTGAGAGTGACATTGAGGAGGTCATGTGGGCAGATGTGGAGCTAGGTGAGAACGTCGGTAGAGAACGGAACGTAGTTGAGAAATACGTCTGAAGCTCCAGGTATTAAAAGAAACAATAATAATAAAAGTAATCTTATAACAATGCTTTTCTAAAAGTTACTATGGTGAACTCTAAAATTAATGAGAACAAAACACGTAGCTCAGTGAAGAGGCTCATTTTGGAGAATTCCTTTTTCTACTCTAAAGCTGTATAGCCACAATTCTATACAGTTTCTTTTTCATGAAGGAGGATAGTAAAAAGTTGACGAGTTATCACAATCATAGTTATTAATATTAGTCAATGCATAAAAGGAGTTACGTAATAAGACGAATAATTTTGACGAGTGAGTCGTAATCATGATACACTTAGAAATTAAAAGAGATATTAAATTACGTTTTAGTTTTAAAGAAATATAAGAGTTCTAAAGAGTTGAAAAATAAGTAAAAAAATCAAGTTTGTAGAAGTCAATGTGATTGTTACCATGATGGCAGAAGTGGTTGAATAATTTTCGTTTATATGCATAGCTCCGGTCTCTTTACTTGAATGACTAGGGCTTCAACTATAAAGAGGCGATAAAAGCAAATTGCCTGTCTTTGTCAGCGGTTATTCTTTACTTTGTATATTACTTTTGAAGGAGGGATTTGTTGACATGGAATGAACAGTGTCGATAAAATGTTTGATCATCGCATTATTTATAGAGCCACTACTCTCTTTCTTCAACCGTGAAGAATGGTTTTCTTAAACAAGTCTTTTTAGACTGGTTACTGGTCAAACGGCCAATATACCTGCCTCCAGAGGGACGGGTTAACTGTAAGGCTTCTTTAGACCGATTAACAACTGAAGAATATGCTGAAATTCTTCTCTAGGGACATCGCAGGCTAAATCTTCCTTTGAAATCCAAGTGTGTGTAAGATCTGTTCTTTGAAAGATGTAATATTTTGTTTCTCTGACATTTCGGATTTGACATTCTTGTCGATGAATCTTGGTGGATGTCCATTTTGAAAGAATATTAGTTTTTCAGAAGATCTAGTTCTGCTTCCAGGATCCAAATAGCAAGGTATTTCATACATCTGGTTCCCTTGATAAATTTCAATAAAGGAAGGACGTC
This sequence comes from Trichobilharzia szidati, assembly GCA_944472155.2. NCBI lineage: Eukaryota > Metazoa > Platyhelminthes > Trematoda > Strigeidida > Schistosomatidae > Trichobilharzia > Trichobilharzia szidati. The sequence continues at coordinate 153,699,985 of OX235273.1, forward strand.
GAAATTTGCAAGGTAATTAATTAAATATAGCGAAAATATTCATTCAGACATCCATAAAATAATTGAGCAAAGAATATCCTTTTCGATAATTTACACATGTCCTTGCTCTACAATTATATATATACGTTTATACACTGAATATTCTAGAATAGTAGTCAATAAAAATATTAGTGTTTTTTAAATAAAATCGATTTGTTAAGTAAAATCACTATGAAATTAGAGTTCATTAAAGATGCTTAAATTATAATAATAATAAAGATATAGTAGCAAATAGAATATCGACTAAAATTGGGGAAATTTCTACAAAAACTTGAGGATCATTCGAACCTAGATGGTCAAGGTAAAGACAATGTCTGAACTAGCTTCTTTTGGACACATAAATCAGACTTCTTGATGTGTATCTCAACGACCTCAACAATATTTAGTAAACGATCTCTCAAGGCGAAATTGAGATTAGTTGGTTGGTATGCGGTAAATGACTTTGAAATCAGTCTTGTGTTCTGTATCCACAAGATGAGATAGAATAGCGCCACAAATAGATTTTATTTGTCCTTTACTTAATCAACAACTGTGCAGAGTGATGTTCAGAAATCCAACGAGAAACACGCCAAATTGTACGGCCTATGGGACTAACTGCTTCCACAGAAGCAGTTTGATTCATAGATACACATATATATATATATAATTGTAGAGCCAGAAGAGGAGATTATCGAAAAGGATATTCTTTGCTCAATTATTTAATTAAACGTCTTATTCGTTCCACAAGGGATTTCATCAATAAACTCTATAATTTCCAGACGGCTAGTTCCATCAAGAAAGTATGTACCATGATAAAAATTATAATTGTGTGACTCTTCTTCGTTAATAGTTTCTAAGTATCAACAAAACTGAAATTCAAATCTTGAGGTATTTTGAATAAGGATAAGAAGATTAACACAATCTTAAAAAGTTTAACACTTTCAGCTTGATTAAGCATGTCACATAAAAAAGGCATTCAATTGTGTATTTGTTCATTTGAATCTCGACAGAATTATATGAAAAGCTGCTGATTATATGAAACTCTTCGGCGAAAATTCATTTGCGGTTTTACTGAATAAAATACTATTTAAAAATTTATCTTATAAGATATGTAGACAGCTTAGAGACATTTATCTCTTCTCATATGATTTTCGAGTTAAATAATAAATGCGGAAAAAAAGTAAAAACACTTCATAGAACATAACAGATACCTTGGAAACTTATCCGCGCATATTTTGATTTTCTCATCGTTTAGTCTCCTGTGAATGATGCAATTCTTTATGAGGCTGAGTTAAAGCTGATGGAAACCTGCGTAAGTTATTTTATATTCCCAGACAACTGGTTCAAACTGAGCCGCGATTCTAAGTCGCAGTTGATATGTCAGCTACTGGTATGGAGACATTTATGTGGCAGTAGACCGCAGTGGAATGCAGAACTTCAATTCTCATATATTTAGTGGTACTCATCAGCCGGATACACCTGTAGTCGAAATGCATAATGTTGTTCATATTGAGACTCAAATCTGTCATATATTATTTGAAGGACGAAATTGAGATCCGCTGGGCCAGAGAAGCCATCCATTGTGCGACTGGCTCTGGTTCCAATTAATTGAAATATTTCTGAATCCAAGTTAGACGACGAGGTAAAACAAAAACTCAGGAAGTTCCATAGTTTGGAACTTTTCGTCAGCACGCATCCACAATCCTAATGGAGGACAAATTCAGGACTTTCAGTTTATGAGTTAATCCTGCTGAGACAAAATTCAGTGACTCCAGTGCCAGTCATCGACGTGGGTGATTTCTGTCCTGACTTGGTGGGATTCACTTTTTATAACTTTTATAACACTAGAAGTCCACACAAATTCATTCTATCGGTAGTCTTCAGATGACGTCACTTGTGTCGGTGTGAATCCAACGTCGATTAGGCCTATTGGAGCGATTGTCTGATAATATTAAATTAACAAGTATGAGGTGCGTCGGTGGCCCAGCAGTAGAATACTCGCCAACCACGCAAATGGTTCGAGGATCGATCCCCAGCCAACACACACTCCTTTACCTCTCTAAACTAGTAATAAGACTAGTAAAGAGGGAGGGTTGGGTATAAGGCTAGCAACCGCATCCCGTAAAAATGAATACCTGTGCTATCGAAACTTCAAAGCTCTAGCTTGATGCCCTATGTTCCGCTGAGAACGTAAAAGAATTAATAAACGAGTTTACGGATCAGTGCCTACAAAAGCATTGTGCACTCATTTAATGGATTACAATCTGATATCTCAGGTTTTCAAACCTAACAGATACCTAGCCACTGACTTACTTAATGAGATATTCATGACTCTAATGCTAAACGTATATTAGATAAGTAGCAGCAATTAATGACTGTAAGCCATATGAAAAAGAATGGAGGCTACATTTTTCTATTAATATTTCATTATTTGTGGTCACAAGTGTTCAGCTGCCTAGACTCCTTGAAAAAAATAATGGATCTCACCAATCTATGCTTTCGGCTGTCGAAGAAAAGTCGAATTCCGTACTTCACTTCTTAGGTATCACACTAGACAGAAGAGAAGATAGTGCGTCAAAAAGGTCCATTTGTCTAGATTCATTGTTCACAGGTCAGCACACTAACTTCAACAGTTAGGTACCTGTAGACAGGAAGAGAAATATTATCCTTTTTCTATGCTTCAGAATCCGGAAAATCTGCTTTGTAGACAGAGTCAACTTAGAACTGGAAAACTTTCACGCAACTCTTTTAAGCGATGGGTATCCTAGCAGGTTTGTAGACAGAAAAATCGAGAAAGAAACCATCCCAAGCATAATCTTTTATAAGTTAGGTGTTCAGTGGTGACAGTATTTCTGAAGTAATTAAAAGTCATTTATCTAAATGTATTAAACGCTGTTTTTATGCAGCTGACTTACATTTAGTATTTACAAGCCAAAAATATGGTTCGGTAATGCGTCATAGATAAACTACCGCTTATGTTCACCTCTACATGCATGCATCTACTCATTCACATGCTCGTGTGGAGCTGATTACATTAGACGTTGTTAGCGTGTTCTCCGAAATCGCGTACCTGAACATCACCTGGTTAGATTAGCGTCAGATAAGCATAGGACGATGAAGTTTTCAATTTGACAACACCTTCTCGAGTCAGGTCATTCAGCCGCACATGATTTAGCCTTCAAAGTTTTCCAAAAAACCAAATCTAACCACTCCAAAAGTCTAAGTTATCTCCACTTATGCACAGCCACAGGTCTAGCGATACATGGACAGAAACCTAAATTATTTGTTCGAAAACGCTTTGCTAAACCCCTTTCTTTACTTTGATCATAGTTTTGCTTGCTTTGTTACTTTATTCAGTTTACCACTTGAATTCATTCCACTTCACTTCACCTTTGCGCCTTTACTGTTAAGGTCATCGTACTTTGAATTCTTTTGATCAACACTGGAACTACTATTTTTAAAATCTTAATAACATTTCACTTATTTAATAATCTTTAAAAGTTTTGTACTTTACTTTACCCACTTTATACGTCATGTTAATTATCTTTATTCTTCTCTTATGTGCAATATGGACTGAGCGATTTCCATTGTCACTTAATGCTGTCTTTTTATGTAATCTAAATATGACTGTACGACAGCTTGAAAGTGAAGTAGTCGTTTGAAAGGAATATTTCTTCTCTGATCCAAACTGTGCTTCTCCTCATTTCTGTAAGCACCATAGAGCAGTTTTATATCATTATCTCCACGTTTTAGATCATTGATCATCAACCTGTTGTTTTATTTTTTCTCTGGAAAGGAGGTGTAATGACCAAACCACAAGTATGTCGACTGAAACTCTGCAAAAACCAACAGAGTCATTTATCTGCATATGTTGCCAAACTTCCGCTAGTTATGCTCAGTCAAATGGTTATATTCATGGTTTTATAAACAAGGTTTGCTGTAATAGATCCCCCTGTTGACCAACTCTATGTGTGTTTATCAATTCAGCAGCTCGTGTGGAGGTAGGTATATCGGTCATCCGATTCGAGTTTTGTCCAGGAGGGTGCAAGAACACTATACTGCATGGTTACAAAAATGTGGAAGTGGAGCAATAAAAAGCGCGATCATTTAACATCTGGTTGATAATGATCACACTATCTTTATAGCCACCGCCTTTAATCCCGGTGGGCGCGTACTGTTGAAGAGTCCCAAACTAGGACGAAACAGCTGTCTAGTACTCCCAGGTTTTCCAGTGGTTCTCTAACTGATGTCAGCTTATGATGAAATCCCCCATGCAATTAAACAAAATCCCTACCAAACCAATACTTGAAAATTTAAAGTTATCCACAAATCCTTACGTACTCGACTCATCTGTATTGGTGAGGCTACGGCTATCGAAACAGAAAAGCCAGAGCTCAGTGTACTGAAAAAGTTCGTTCAACCCCTCCAACTTTCATGGTCTTAATCCGTCTATGCTAAAGTATGGTAATCCCCAATCTTATTTTCGCTCTACCAATTTTTTCATTTTGTCTCTTCAATTTCTATTCTCTTCCTTTATTACCTCAATAGTTACTGTTACTATTCTCACTTTGAACTGTCCCCGGTATTATGTAACTCGTTCTACTAGTCATTCTAAATCAGTTCTGTTTTACAACGTTAAATTCTTTGCTATTGAATTTCACACAATATTACATGACGTTTTTATTTTATTCGATTTGCCCAGTCATCTTATAATTGCACACCCTTTTACAAGTTCTATCCATCTAATGAATTATTCTATCTATGACATGAATTGTTTTGCCACTTGACAGTTAACTACGATTATAATCACAAACATTTTAGCTTTAATTGCATTTCATATGTGTATATAGGATTGCACAGCTTGATGATAAATTCGTTGAAAAGAGTCTCTTCACTGAATCATTTGTTTTGATTTTCTATGTTACAATGGGAATTTTCCATGAATTATAATAATGACAACAATAATAGCTGATAAAGATACAAAATTACGACAACAATGCCATCTGTTGGGGCTATACAGTCTAAATGTTTTTCCGTTGCAAAATATGTACTGTACAGCAGAATTAGTTGACCAAACGTGACAGTAAACAACATGAGAGTCAATAATAATATTTCCAACGAGGCGGGATTTAAAGTATGTTCGCACTAATCATATAGAACCAAAACAGTCCTCTTGCAAACAGTGCAGGAACAAGCCCAAGCAGTCTGACGTGATTCAAAACAAAGTCTCAACTGTAAAACAACGCGTTGACACCAACAGCACGACACAACAGCAAATGGGAGCCTTAAAGATAAGGATCAAGCAAGAACCGGGAGTCATTTCCCGCATACCAACCAACAAATCGCCTAAAGGGTTCGTTCACTAAATATTGCTGAGTTCGTTGGGATACTTATTAAGAAGCCTAATTTGTGCGTCCAAAAGAAGCCAGTTCAGACATTGTCCTTATGATGAATATAATTTAGAACAACACCTTTAAGCGACTGATATTGTTTTTAATTAGATCTTATCAGGCTTTCATTAAAATAAAGGTGTTTTGTATTTCTCAATGAATGAACAACAAAACGATATTGTTGCTGTGTTTAGTGACGTTTCGCCATTTAAATGCAGCTGCTAAAAGCTTTATCAAAGTAGTATTGAGCCGGAATTTACAAAATCTCAGCTTATATATAACAACTCAATCATCGTTCTTCAGCGAGGGGCATTTTCGCGATGTCGAATTGGCCAATAGGTAAAGATAAAAAAACTCAATGTGTTTACATAATGAAATTTTTTATCACATTCATGTTGATTTTGTCACTTCATCGTGGAGGGTAGGAGGGTGTTGTAACCAGATCAAATTCTGTTTTTGTCCATCATTCCTGTTAATCGGACAATTTGGATTCCAAAATCCGATGGACAAAAACAGAATTTGATCTGGTTAAAACACCCTCCTACCCTCCACGATGAAGTGACAAAATCAACATGAATGTGATAAAAAATTTCATTATGTAAACACATTGAGTTTTTTTATCTTTACCTATTGGCCAATTCGACATCGCGAAAATGCCCCTCGCTGAAGAACGATGATTGAGTTGTTATATATAAGCTGAGATTTTGTAAATTCCGGCTCAATACTACTTTGATAAAGCTTTTAGCAGCTGCATTAAATGGCGAAACGTCACTAAACACAGCAACAATATCGTTTTGTTGTTCATTCATTGAGAAATACAAAACACCTTTATTTTAATGAAAGCCTGATAAGATCTAATTAAAAACAATATCAGTCGCTTAAAGGTGTTGTTCTAAATTATATTCATCATATACATATAAATTTACATTCATCATATATACATATGTTTCGAGCAGTCCCTAAGGTATTTTTTAGTGGCTCGATTGCACCACTCATACTGAACTATCAGTGTAAGGTGCAGGCTATCTTTATGATTGATATCACTTACGGAACGACTGATGATCAGGTTTCTTATTGAATGAAGGCTCTTCAGCAGTGCACTATGATATCCACACCAAGGATCATAATCAGGACCTTGTAAGTTTCAAATTAGACATTTGAATTGATAATTCATTTGTGTAGTCTGCAGATAGGCACATTTTATTCTATAGAAAATATCTCTGTAAGAAAAATTCTCTGGAATTTGTAAACATACTTCATTATTTATGTGAAAAGGGCATCAGGTGATTCAGTCAGATATTATCAGTAAACGAAGAAATATTAAAATGCGCTAACTTAAGGAGACAGAGTATTGAAAATGTCACTGTTTGACGAAGTCTTTCGGTAATAACTTGAAAATAAAAGACAGTGCACAAAACACATGCATGTTTAAGAGAATTAGTCCCTTTGATAAATTTGAATAAGGCATTCAGATGACAAATTTCGCGAGATGATATCGTCACTTCGTAGTTTCTCAACAACCGCTTTACAAATAACATGGTTCACAATAATAAAATAAAGTTCATGACAGTTACTCAGTTAAATAAAAACAAAAGTACATACTAACGACTGATTATATTTAGATAGATCATGTTGTCCATGGTAGGCGAAGATTGAATCTATTGTTTTTTGTACACACAGTTTAGGCTGTATGTGATTAATCCAAAGTGCTTCCATCATCTTCACTAACCAACACTGAATTAGAGTTATGTGAAATAATTGTGAAAGAGTCATTAATATTGATTTTGTGACCTGACATTACTAAGTGTTTTGCAACGGATGATGCTAATAGACTTCTACTTAGATTACTCGCATTGGGATTTTCTATATGATTTAGTAGCCATTTTGGAACATGTTCTTTTCGACGACCACACGACTTTGGAACATTCTGTTGGTTCTACCTATGTAGGTGTCATCGCAGTTGCAGGTGAACTTGTAGATACAGTTTGAAGTAAAGTCCACAGAATTTCATCCTTCAATCGGAGGTACAGGGATCGCAAATGTTCGGCAAGTGAGAGAAAGAGATGCAGCGTAGAATGTGCGTTTGATGGCTGACCGAAGTCTTTGAGTAAGCTGTCAACTGTATAATCTGGTCACCCTTGAATGGTAGGTTAATAAAGGTATTTAGCTTTCTTTGGTACAGAAGCTGTCTTTTCGAGATGTGGTCTTTCTTTACTGTGACAAGTGATAAAGTTTTCTGGATAACCATTAGCTAATAAAACTGAATGTATATGTCGAAACTCATCCATCACTGTGTCACTCGTGCATAATTTTCGGGCCTTTGAGAAGAAACATTTCACACTTTGGAACGTTTTTGCTGGATAGGAACAAAACTGGTGAAATGAAGATATTGTCCAATCCATGTCTGTTTACAAACTGAAGATCACTTGATGGTTCCGTCGTCTCTCTTAGTCATTGTAATATCGAGGAAACCGAGTTTGTTATTCGATTCGAGTTCAGAAGTTACTCGGACATTTGGATGAATATGATTAAATAGAGTAATAAAGTTTTCAACAGATTTACTAGTATTACCAATAATGAGAGTATCATCTACATAACGTTTATACAGCATAAATTCTCCAAGCATACTTTGCATTTGTCTCTCCGATTTCGACATGAAAATATCTGCTAACAGGGGCCCAAGAGGGCTCCCCATTGCAACACCATCGATTTGTTTGATTGCTTTTTCTTGGAAGGTGAATCTAATATTTTCTGTACACATTAAGATGATGTCTCTGATGTAAGTGACAGGAATAGGTAAGTTTATTTCATTGCTTGTGATGTAGTTGCAAATGAAATCAACAGTTTCATTAAGGGGAACATTGGTGAATAAAGATTGCATGTCAGTTGAACACATAACCTTATCCTTGATGTTCAAGGTGTCTGGCATATCTGTCAGATCAACTGAACTTTTTACAGAATGATTTGATAACGAGTCTCTTACAGGCGTAAGGACCTCTGTAATGCATTTTGCGACTTTGTGGTATGGAGAACTCGACATGTCTAAGATGGGTCTCAGTGGGTTTTACCAGTTTTATGGGTCTTCGGAAGGCGATAAAGCCGGGGAGTATGTGACCCAATTGCTTTTAGTTGTTTATAAAGTTTTTCATTTATAAAACCATGCATCAGTAAAATCTGAAGCTGACGATTGATCTGCGTTATCACAAGAAGCACATTATCAGTAGCATTGTCCACTGGAAATTTGGACTGATCTTTGAGGATATCATTCATTTTATTTTGATAATCCGATTATTTCACATAACTCTAATTCAAGGTTGGTTATTGAAGGTAATGGAAGCACTTAGGGGGATTAATCATATACAGCCTAAACTGTGTGTACAAAAAAGAATTAACTTCAATTTTCGCCTACCATGGACTACATGACCTATTTAAATATGCGTAGTCATTAGTATGTACTTTGGTTTTCTATTTAACTGAGTAATTGTCATGATCTTTATTTTATTATTGTTAACCATGTTAGTTGTAAAGCGTTGGTAAAGAAACTACGGAATGACGATATCATCTCGCGAAATTTGTCTTCTAAATGGCTTATTCTCATGTATGTTTACCAAGTGGAATGTGACGGAAGGTCGTCTTTTGATGATTGTAATTTTTATTATTACGTCAAAGGGGAGTAAACATTGGCAAATGAGATACAAAAAGGCCTAAATATGATTTTCGTTTACTTTCATGAATGTCATTTCCAGATGTGTTATGTAAAATTAATTAGCAAAATTAAAGGTAAACATAAACATGAGTTTTCATATCTTCGCTAGCTGTTTTTTCGAAAACCATCTGGTCCCTCTTTTAAATTATTATTATTATTATGATAAAATAGACTGTAAAGATGTTCCACTAATCAAAAAACAAAAATTGACTCCAGTTGACTAGACACAAGTTGATTTAGACATAAGTGATGACTGTTTATGACAGCAGACTTTCTGTTTTTGCTAGTTTCTCAATGAGATTGATTTTATTACCTCGAAGGGCTTAGATCGTCTACACCAGGTACGAACGGGGTTGTACTACCTCCGTGGAGAATCAGCATTTTAATCCATAAGAAAAAGACGTAGGCAGTGCAGAGGAATTTCCTTTCGATGATTCCTTTTCATAAGCTGTTGTACAATCGCAACTATATTCAACAAAGCATTCATAAGATTAGCCAGATATTGGTGAATGTGTTCTGAAAAATGTACTACATAACGTAAGGGGATGACAAACTGGAAATTAGAATAAGCGATGGTAGTTGGGATGACGTAATAAGTGCGAGTGAATGACTAGTGAACACTAACAAACTAGTTAACGAGTCTAGGTTATACCCATCCAATTGATAACCAAATCGTTGAATGGCTTCAGGAATAGGGTGAAATGAATAAACTCTAGAGATTCTTCGAAAAACGATGCAGAGATACCCATATTGTGCTGATTAAAATGGTTTGTTCTAATAGATTTATGAGCAGTAAAATGAGAAATGTAAGCGATAAAATGATACAATCATTTGTGAAGTAGCAGATCAATAAGACAATGAAGTCCTACCTGAAAAACTGTCCAGTTGCATTAAAAGACTTATACTACTGTCACCCTATGTTTATCATTTCCAGCCAACCGAATAGTATAGCTTCACGTGAAGCATAAGTTATCTAAACTCGCCACGTTCATTCGCGTCTATACATTTAGCTTCTCTTGTGTAGAAAGAAACAGAGGATGAACAAATTGGTAAATTAACCGATGAATAGTTCAGCACCTTCATTTATTGAATAGAGTCTCTTGATAGTTCATATTTATCCTATTTTATTATCAGTGGATATCAATCAGTCAAAAGAAGAGTTACCACAGTTACTAGTCGTATTCCGTAGAACATTTCTAATTGAATTCAACTTTTTCTGTTACAGACAGCTGAAGCTATGGTACTTCAGATATGATAGAGAAGATTTGTAGCTCAGGTGGATGATTTTGATGTGGTTGTGTTATCTGAGCTGGATAGTTAATTTGCGAAGCTTTCATCGCCCTACTAGTCGACATCTTCAGCGAATACTTCAATTTGTTGAAGTGAGCTTTTAGATTTCTCCACGAGTTTATTAATCATCTCTCCCGGTGGCGTTAAACGTGATTAGTTGTTTTTGTGTGTTTTCATATCTTCCTGGCTACTTGTATTGGAATTTGTGGTTTCTTTGACTTGAACTTTGACCCTTTGTGTGTTAGGTTTCCTTCTTATCGGTTCATCAATTTTGTCAATCTCGATGTGTCTATTGATTGATGATTCACTGGAATATCAGGCTGGCTTCTAAAAATTCTCCAGCATTCTTGTTGTTTCCTCTGTCTAATATTTGAACATTTTCCCAATTAAACTGATGCCCGTGGTTGTCTGTATGTAGTGAGGCGATATGAGTGAGTGGATGTCATGTCTTTTGACAACTAGCTTATGTTCGTGGATACGAAGACAAAGGGGACATTGTACACTTTGGCTAGTGTAGTGTTTTTCGCAGTTGATACAATTTATCTTGTAGATGATGTTGGTTTTATCTTCTTTCGTTGTTGAGTCTTTTGGTTGACACAGGGCTGTCTGAGTGAAGTGATTTTGTTGGTTTGTGTACGACGTCAATTCCCAAAGGTTTGACGAGTCTTGTAGTGATTTCTGATATATCCTTTATATATAGTAAGGCGATTTTCTTTGTGCTTTCATTGGGGGCTTTTGGTTTGATAGGTTGGCTTGGGGGTATATGTCTTTTGATGAAATTCCGTGGATATCCATTCTTTTGGACGACGTCCATGAGATATCTCTCTTCAATTTTCCTTAAGGTGGGAGTGCTGCAATGAGTCCTGGCAGGCTCTCTTGAATAGTGTTTGTATGCAATTCTTCTTGTGTGCTATTGGATTGTTGCTTTTGTAATTCAATATTTGGCCTTTCACTTAAAAGAAGTTTATTACAATATTTGTCCCACTCTTGACCAAATGGAGATCTAAACGCAAGCATAACTGCTTGAAACTGTTCACTTTTATGCCTTGTTATCACTTTAACAAGGAGGAATTCTTAATACTATAAAAAAATATTTTGGCATTTAATTGAATATCTTTTTTTTCTCAGAAAGCTATTTATTAGGTCATGTGTATTCTGACTGACATTCATGCAGTAGATTATTCTTGCAACATTTGTTCTTCCCTTGTTTTATAGACTGATTGGATGTGGATGTTTATGATTCCAATTGCCATGCCGTTTTAGTATTTTATGGATTGGTCAACCAGTGAAGTGCCTTACATAATAGTCGTAACAAGTCCAAGAAATAAGTGCGTAAATTATATACCATCCACCCTCGGCTTATTTTTACTTGTGAAGAGGCCAAGGATAATAAATTGCAATTTTATGACGTTTTGCTAAGTAGGCAAGTAGACGGGTCACTTGAGAGAATCCTGTATAGGAAAGGCACATTTACAGGGCAATATACACACTTATTTAGTAACGCGTCCACTAAATATAAAAGAAATATTGTTAAATGTTTTATGGGCAGAGCAAGAAAGATATGTACTGATGACCACTTACAAAAGGAGTTTGAATGTATTCATGGTTTCTTGATGGAGGTCAGCTTACCTAGTAGTTCGATAAAGAAAAATATGAAAACATTGGAGAGAAAACCTGATATTTGAAAGCATGAAAGTATTATATTATTATTGTTCCCTTGGGTTTCAAGTGGAACATAGGGCTTCAACTACACCTCTACACTTGCTTCTGTCTTCTGCTGTACATTTCACTTACGTCCATGTTAATCCATACTGTTTCAATTCTTCTTCACACGATCTCCTCCATGTTACCCTTGGATGGCTCACTCGCCTCTTCCCTTTTGGGTTCCACTCGAGCACTGGCCTGACGCGCGATATCACCCAGCGGCCTCCTCAGCGATTGTTCAATCCATCTACACTTTCTCCTGCATATTTGTTGGGCGATTGGTTCTTGTTTTGTTTCTTCCCGTAGTTTCTTGTTCGTGATTCTTTCCGGCCATCTTACCTTCAGTATAGAGCGAAGACAGTTGTTGATAAAGGTCTGCAACAGGCTGTTGGAAATATTCTTTGTGACCCGCCAAGTTTCTGATCAGTATAGAAGAAGTGACTGACTTGACGTTTGTATTGAAAATCCCAATTTCGTTGTTGATGCTGAGTGACGAAGATTTCCAGATTGGTTTCAGGTTGATGAATGTGTTTCTCGCCTTCCTGATTCTCGATTTGACATGAAAGTAACATGAAGCATGAAAGTAAGTTAAGTTTCAATTTATTGGTGACTTGTCAAGTGGGATTTTATTCCAGAGACTTTCCAGGAGTAGATGAAGAACTTTATATGCAGGAAACATACGTTTGTCGTTCTCTAGCTGAAGATTGACTGGGAGTCAAAAAAGAGGAGATAAATTTGCCATATCTCCGTGCATTTATCAATTCAACTGCACCTGAGTTAACGTTTATGATGAGCGTGCTACTAAAGAGTTTAGTCATTGTGCCACCACTGAACATCTCCCATAGTGTATTATTGATATAAGTATAAAACTTGGGCACAAAGGTGGTAGAGTATAACTCCATTATGGATAGGATGTTATTTTGACAAATCATACAGTGTCATACAATAATATTCAGTGATGACGATTGGAGCACAAACTATTGCTCATAATCATATCAAGTTACTCACACACCTTTCTTTTAAATACATGAGTAAAAATTGATAAAACATTTGAATAAAAATCAGTATAAGATAAAGTGCATTCAGAAATAATAATATGAGTGTTATCAATCAAATACAATCAGATGGGAAATAAGACGAGTGTTTTTATAGTCAAAATAAGTAACTTGTTATAATGTTATAATTTGAATTACATTTTAACGTTATTTATTATTCTCCGATTTGACAGGTAATAATATCTTCCATATTTCTGGTATTTGTATTGAGTCATTTCTGTTGCATGTGTTGTGTTGAGTGTAGACTCGATGAACCAGGCAGGATTGAGTAATCAACCTCTCTCTCTCTCCACCTATATATTTGACTCTGTTCCACCATATTGTGTGGTTGTGTGTTAATTCATGCAGTGCTATAGTCGCGTTTTTCTGTAAATTAATTGTCTTTGTGGGATCAATCATTCTAACTTCGCTAAATTGTTATATTCTGATAATCTCAATACTCCTGATCTACTAGTTTCGCCTATGTAGTTGACCTAACTCATGGTCGTTGCGAGTTATTTTGTAAATTATATTAATGGAACGAAGCAAATTAATTAGGGGGAATAAATGTATTAAATAACACTATTTTCTTTAATTGGGTCTAACAGGTCTTTTATCCTACAGAGCTTGGCTATGAGTGCGTTTGTACGTTTGAATGCCACTGTCATTCTTGCATTACTGACAATCCTGCGTAGGGCCTCAGATTTCCCCTCCTTATGTGATATAACCATTGTAGATGCCTTATATTCTCTCTTACTTATGTTATTGTTATTATTATTAGTTTCCGCCTTATTTTTATTCTGCGCTGACCTTTTCTCATCTTCCTGATGAATTTTATAGGATAGTTGAGTTATTTTACACCAACAAGCTCTTCTTTTATCTGTTTCATTTCATCGCTTAGATCTTTCGTTGTAGTACTTAGTGCTACTGCTCAGTTTGTTAGACACTGTTAGACACTTACCTAAGCCTGCCTTTACATATAGATAAAGACGGATGAGATGAATTAAAGTCTAAATATATATTAGAATGTGTTGGTTTTTTATAAACGCTAGTGTAGAATCTACCTTCTTATGTTCATTTGATTTTACAGTTTAACATAGCTAATTCTCCTTGTTCATTTTCTGATTCAATTGTGAATTTTATTCCCTTCACTGTTAAGTGTATATGTGTCAGGAAGCTAGAGAAATGTTCTGTTTTTAAAACTGTGTGTGAAAGTGTCAGTCATCCACATATCTACACCATATTTTTTGAATAGCACAAAATGTTCTATTGAGAGCAGTAATTTCCCAGCTATCCATAAAGATATCTGCTATGATGGGGGATATTGGTGATCCATCCTATCGCTACACCATCTGTTTAATTATATGTTTTTCCCTGGAATTTCAAGACAGTAGATGTGAGATAGTATAACTGAATTCCTAAAATAATTTTCTCAGTTGGCAGCTTTGTCTTATGAATAAGTTCGGGATCAGATAGCAATATTGATCGGTATATTGGTATTTCATTAGTCGATTGCTACAAACAATTCCATGGTGTCCACCTCACAACCGGTATCGGTTAGATTCCTAGCAATGGAATTTCTGTAAGCGTTTGTCCTCTTGGAACATAGGCGTCATGGTGCACTGAAAACTAACATTTAGTGAACAGTCACATTTATGTACGCCTAAGTTTACATAGAAACAATTATAGTTCAATTCCACGTAATAGCGAAGGATGAGATTAATGGGGGTAATTATTTTCAACCTGGTATAGGAAAGTTATGTATACCTTATATTTGTACATACATACACATATATATTGTAATATTTCTACCCTTCATACTATGTTTGTTTGTCGTCTTCTAGATTTAGGAAATGCTAAAGATGTGCCTATCGAATTGCAGCTCTATGCATCATCGTCACAGAATGAAGCAAAGAACAGCAATCGAATCGCTAAATCAGTCTCAATGACTTTTAAAAAGCATTCGACAGCTTTGACCGTCATGTAATTTGGAAACTAATTCAATACTACGGAGTGCACCGCTTCAAATCTATATGATAGTCCCACTTGTCAAGTGACCAACTACGGGAAACTCAGTGAGGCGTTTTAAATGAATATAGGAGCAAGACAAGTTGAATGCCTGCCTCTTATCACCGAGGATATTCCTAGCTGTGATGAGCTTGGTTATGCGGAAGAGTGTACATGGGAGCGAGGAGACAGGAATACGCTGGACCACCGATAAAAAGACTCGAGAAGATCTGGATTTTGCACGTGGATGATTATTGATTAACGATAACCAAACAACCAGCAGCAACAACAATCAGTACCAATTACAAGCAACCGGGAGATTTCGTAGAGGCCACTTATCTAGAATGCATCGTTTAAACTACAGGTGAAACGGGTTAGAATGTCAAAATCAGACAAAATCGTAAAGACAAGATATGCATTCATCAACCTGGAACCATCTTCGAAATCTTCTGCATTTCGCCTCAGCATAAAGAACAAGATTCGAATTTTCATTAAAAATGTGAGAAAATTAATATCCTCATCACGAAAAGGATTTCCAACAATTTACAGATTTTGATCAACAGCCGCCAAATTTAAATGGCTCCCTAATGACGATCAAATGCCTGGTGGGAAGAATTAGCAAGGAAAAACTCTGACTGGAAACAAATCTACCAAGAGCCAAGTGTTCAACGGAGATAGATCGGAGTCACAGCGTGCCAGGCCATCGCTCGTGTGTAATCCCGAAGAAAAGCGACGAGTGGGTCGTCGGTGAGATGGCTACATGGAGCAGATCGTGTGGGGAGGAGAAGATTAGAGATGATGGGCAATCGCTCACCCGGCTGAAGAGGATATCAGAAAATACATAAAAGTAGACAGGTGTTGTTGGAGCCGTATGTTCCAGTTGGAACCCATGGTAATAATAATAAATATATACTCCCTCCTTGAGGTGAAATCTGTCTCTCCACTATTTGATATTTTTGTGTGCCAATGAATGTCTCTTTTAGTACACTACTACCGAAAAATCCTATCAGTAGCACGCACCACACTGGTACCACTGATACGAATTTCTAGTTATCTCTTTATGCTTTCGCGAATAAAGCAAATAACGCACAGTTCATGCATACATCATATCTTTTATGGTTATAATGTTTTTATTAAAAGCAAATAGGAATATAACTTTAAATAATCTACACATGTTTTTCAACCACCTGTTATTATTTTAGCACTATTATGCACGACATCTCTGTTTACCTTTCTTATATACAGTTTGACTTATATCGTCCTTGTACAGAACTTGTATTTACGCAAACACACAAATGACAAGAAATTATGACTGCCATTCCACTATGCTGCTTTCTTTCTGTTATCAGAATAGTAATGAGAGGGGAGGAGTGCGGACGGGAAAGTAATGAAAGTAATGATGAAATGAGATGGTACCGCCTTGCATGTTTCACATTAATTAAAGCGGATAAGAAAGTTAAATTAGAAGCTAAAAGGCGTAAATTTTTAAAATTTCCTTTTATTTGTTAATCAGGTGTTAATGTAGTTTATTCATTCAACTCTCGATAGGCATGAAGTCTTTAGGTGATTGTTTACAAACTGCTAAGATTAGTTAGGCGGATAAGAAGAAAGGAGACTTAAGTCAATGCAAGAATTGGCGTGGCATTATGCTCCTTTTCTCCATCCAAAGCAAAATATTAAGCCGCATCATCCTGGAGAGAATCAGACACTCCCTGGATGACAAACTTCGACCGGAACAGGCTGCTTTCAAGAGGAACAATTCATGCACCGATCAAATCGCCACACTACGGATCATCATTGAACAAAGCTTGGAATGGCAGTCACCTCTTTATCTCAACTTCATCAACTTTGAAATGGTCTTCGATAGCAAGCGCAGTGTCGATGATGACGCACTGACGTTATAATACATGCATTTTAATAGATTTTGTCAAAATAGCTTTCAACGTGGACTAGTCAGAACTCTGTAATACCGAGGTAGGAAATTGTTTACTACATAGAAATTAGAGGAAGAATTTATGTTCCTCGAAAATGTTTTGAAGAGTAATGGTTACCCTCAAAGATTCATTGAGAAGTATGGAAGATCTGAAGGCTCAAATGTCAAGCAGATCGTCAGAGTGGAATAAAAACCCACATAAATTCAACTTGATCTCAAAGGTGAAAGTATTACAGCAGTTGTCATTAGAAGATTGAGTACTTCACTAGGCAGAGCCTACCCTGCAGCTAAGCTCGTTCCCGTCTGTTGTAAAACTTGTTCTTTGGTGCATTCAAACTCGATAGATATCTTCATGTTAACTCCAACTTTATATGCAAATTTACATGTATCTGTGGCAGCAGTCACATTGGAAGAACAGAAAAAAGGGCATATCTACGATTTTCTGAAGCTGTACCAAAATCTTATGTCTAAAGGGAACAAATGCTTTAAACAGTGCCATTGCCAGGCATCTCCCTGACATGGGTCATG
>OX235273.1:153717610-153814897 GCA_944472155.2 Trichobilharzia szidati
TCAGAGTATGGCTAATCCATCTCCATTTCTTCCTGCATATTTGTTTCACAATCGGTTCCTGGTTGGTTCGCTCCCAGAGATCCCTGTTGCTGATCTTTTCTGGCCGGCCATCTGATCTTGAGTATTGAGCGAAGACAGCTGTTAATGAAGGTCTGTAGTTTGTTTGAGATGCTCTTTATGACGCGCTGGCCAAGTCTCTGATCCGTATAGTGAGTAGCTCTGACTGACTTCACAGTGAAGTTGAAAATCCAGATCTTATTTTTGATGATGAGAGTTGTTGACCTCCACACAGACTTGAGAGTAGTGACAGCTTGTCTTGCTTTTCCGATTCTTGCTTTGATATCCTCGTCAGTTCCGTCCACCTGTATTTGAAACGATGCTTCCCAGGTACGTAAGGGAGGTTGCTTCTTTCAAGTTCCTTCCATTTATGCTGATTGTTGTGTGTTGTTTTTGCTGTTGGTGGTGTTCTGTCCAGGAATCTTCATCACCTCTGTTTTCTCAATGTTCACCTGAAGTCTTATCTTCTCTGGATGCTTCTTCTGCCAACTTGTCGCTTTTTACTTGCACATCTTCCAGTTTCTGGGAAATCAGACATATATCATCACATCAGCAAAGTCCAGATCCTACAAGGTTTTTGTGTGGATCCATTTTATGCCTATTTCCTTGCTGCCCACTGTCTGTCGCGTTATTCAATCTACTGCAGTCAGGGAAATCATTGGAGATAGTAGGCAGCCGGTTTTTCTTACTTCTCTCTTCTATTCTTCGAAGGATTCCGTAAGTTTCTCGTTGTGGATTACCTAACATGCAGCGTTCTCGTACAACTGTTGGATGAGATGTATAATTGTCGGTGGCCCCTCATAGTAGCGAAGTAGTTGCCAAATCACCTCTTGAACGACGCTGTCTGCTGAAGGCCTTTTCAAAGTCGATGAAGTTGAGAAAGAGAGGTGACTGCCATTCCAAGCTTTGTTCAATGATGATCCGTAGTGTGGCGATTTGATCAATACATGACTTGTTTCTCCTGAATCCAGCCTGTTCCAGTCGAAGTTTTTCATCTAGGGTTTGTTTGATTCTCTCCAGGATAAACAGTGTAAGCGAAAGCAATAAATGATGGCTCCACTGTAGTTTACAAAATTTTAAGAGTGTTTTCATACAATTAATTCAGCATCAGCATCTAGCTACCTAGTGCTATCAATCTATAAATCGAAGACAACATGAAACGACACCAATACGTAAACAAATATTCATTCGCATATCAGTGACTTTATCGCTAATAAGAGACATGAAAATCAATGAAATTAACATTTATTTCTCCGGAGAGTGAAGAAACTGATAAACCATTTTAATGTTTTGTTTTAAAGTCCTTTCTATAACTAGAGTAAGCAACTGGCCTCATATCGAACCAACTGTCATCTTTCATGCTAATCCCCAAGTTAGCTTGCCCTCTGTTAAACACAATAAAAACATAAATATCTTTAGTATTCAATTGTTAGATAATGCATAAAAGAAAACGTAGGAAACATAAATTTATTTATTTCCGGATCAATAAACAAAACTTTATGATCATTTTGAAGAACAGAAGGTCATCTTCGCTTAACTCGACTTTAACTGTGATAACATTATAGGGATTAAGTCAACAGAAGGTTAAGCAATTCACAAACCATCATTTCTATTCTATAGTTAATTCGCTTCCCCTTTTTTGGATAACATGCTATTTGATGCAATTTGAAGTTGACAGATAATCCTTCAAACTTATATCTAACTGTGTACAGAAATTTACATGAATCTGACCATGTACAAAAACGCTTACGCCTCAAGGGAACGGATTCTTTCAATAGAGTGACGATGTCAGACATTTCATTACCAACGGTAATGCGGTGGACACCGTTTAATCCTTTAAAATTTTAAATAAACAAAAAGGTTCAATTCTTTTCATGCTTTCTTAAGCGATCACAACCAAACGCCTGAAACTGGGGTTGTGTGTTCTTAAGGAAACAGCTTTCAGTCTTTTCTTTGTCCTGCTAACTGGATGTCTTCACCCTGTCTCCCATCTTTGATATAGCGCAACATTCCACCTCTCTCGTTTCTATGATTTAAATTACTCAACTTAATAGCTACTCGTCGTCTTATCCATCAGTCGTCTTGATTACGCAATTCCCTTTCCATTGTGCATAAACATTTATTTCTCTTTTAACTTGAACTTTCTATGTATAAACTGCATAGATGTGAGCACTGTTTGATACGCATGGAGTCTTGAAATAATAGAGAAGATTTGTGCCCCAAGTGGATGATTTTGAATCACTTGCCTTATCTGAGCTGGTTGCTTTAATTACAAAGCTTACGTTTATTATTATTGTAGCTGCCTTGAGTTCCTAGTGAAACATAGGACTTCCACTGTACTTGCTTCTGTCATCTGCTGTACTTTTCACTAGCATCCATGTTAGTCCATATTGTTTCAACTCCTCTTCACACGATCTCCTCCATGTCAACCTTCGACGCTCCACTCGCCGCTTCCCTTTCGGGTTCCACTAGAGTACCTGACGTGCGATGTCACCCAACGGCCTTCTCAGTGAGTGTCCAATCCATCTCCGATTTCTCCTGCATATTTGTTGGGCGATTGGTTCTTGTTTTGTTTGTTCACATAGTTTCCTGTTGGTGATACTTTCCGGTCATCTGATCTTCAATATAGAGCGACGAAGACAGTTGTTGATGAAGGGCTGCGACCTGTTCGAAATATTCCTTGTGACCTGCCAAGTTTCTGATCCGTATAGAAGAACTGACTGACTTGACGTTTGTATTGAAAATTCGAATTTTGTTGTTGATGCTGGGTGACGAAGATTTCCAGAGTGGTTTCAGGTTGATGAATGTGTTTCTTGCCTTCCCGATTCTCGATTTGACATCCTCGTCCGTTCCTCCTGTAGTTGAGACAATGCTCCCTAGATAAGTGAAAGAAGTAACATCTTTCAAATCCCTCCCGTTGATGGTGATTGGCGCTGGATGTTTCTGCTGTTGTTGCTGTTGTTGGTTGGTTATTTTCATAACCTCCGTCTTGTCTACGTTCACCTGGAGTCCTGTCTTCTCTGGCTGCTTCTTCGACCAGTTTGTCGGTTTCCGCTTCTAAGTCTTCGATTTTGTGTGACATCAAACATAAATCATCCACGCGTGAAATCCAGGTCTTCTAGGTTCTTCACGTCGGTCCAGGATATCCCTGTCTTCTCGTGTCCCACTGTCTGACGCATAATCCAGTCCACCACAATTAGGAATATCATTGGTGATAATAAGCACCCTTGTCTGACTCCTGTGTTTACTTCAAACGCCTCACTGAGTTTTCCGTTGTGGATCACCTGACATGTGCCGTTGTCGTACAGCTGTAGAATAAGGTTGATGAATATTTGAGGTATGCCGTAGTACTTGAGTAGTTTCCAAATTACTCCGCGGTCAACGCTGTCGAAGGCCTTCTTAAAGTCTATAAAGTTGAGGTAGAGGTTTGATTGCCATTCCATGCTTTGTTCGATGATGATGCGTGGAGTTGCAATTTGGTCAGAACATGATTTGCCTTTCCGGAATCCAGCTTGTTCTGGTTGGAGTTCTGTTTCCAGTGCGTCCTTGATTCTCTCCAGGATGATGCGACTCAGGATTTTACTTGACGTTGACAGGAGCATGATTCCTCGCCAGTTGCTTCAGAGTCCTAGGTCGCCCTTCTTTGGTAGTTTCACTAGGTAACCTTTCCTACAGTCAGTGAGCACCTTTCCCTCTTTCCAGATCTTTTGCAATAACGGAGTCAGCATATCTGCTGTCGTTTCTGGGTCCGCTTTCAGTGCTTCAGGGGGTATTCCATCTGGTCCAGCTGCTTTTCCAGCTTTCAGAAGCTTGATTGCATTCAAGACTTCAGCTTTCGTTGGAGGATCGATGTCAACTTGCAGTTGTGTACGTGCTGTAGTTGGTATTTCTGGACGGGTTACAGGTGGTGGTCGGTTCAAGAGTTTTTTGAAGTGTTCCGCCCATTGTTTAATCTGTCTTTCTTCCTTGGTAATTGGGTTCCCTTGGCTGTCTTTTATAGGTTTCACTTGTGTTGATCTCTTCCCGGATAGAGACTTGGTTATCTGATATAGTGTCCTCAGGTCCCTTTTGCCTGCTGCCTTCTCAGCTTCAGTGGCCAGATTTTCTTAGAATTGCCTTTTGTCCTTCCTAGCAATCTTCTTCACTTCTTTGTCCAGTGCTGTGTAGTGAAATGAACCTTGGTTCCTAGATTGAATGGTCACATCAGCTTTACGCCACTTTTATGGTTAAGACATTTGTGAATTTAGGTGTGTGACACAAGCCTGATTTATATATCGTTACTGAAATAAAATTTGTGAACCGTTGCACATCGATTTTCGTGATTAATTAAAATAGGTGGTTAGAATTGTTCTCATAGCAATTAGAAATTGCCTTCCGGAGGTTAGACCTGCAAAGTTATGTGGATCCTTGCTGTGCATTTGTGACCTCGCATTTATGTTAACTGGCTAACGCAGTATGATTCGACATCATCACCTGGATAATGTGAGGGTTTAAATACCAAGTTCATCTCATCCATGAAAAAGGGTTAAGCTGCATACTTACTCCTGATCTTTGTCGCTGTGAGTCCTTGTGTGGGGATCAGTTGCTACAGAAGCATCAAACGAGAAGCCTCACTGGTTTAATCAGCTACTAAAAAGTGTTTTTAAATGCTCACAGTTCAAGGATTATCACCAGGACCTTCATGTCACACATTCTTATTGGTTGTATTTGTTTCATTGGATTTTTGATTTTCCGACTGATCGATAGGAGCTACATGTCTGGCTTCTGTTGATCATATATATTTCGTTCCTTTAAGTCTTCAATTTTTATATTTTTGTCAATGAATCTTGTTGGTTGGTTATCCATTCTGGATGAAGGTTGCTTGCTGAAGCAGACTGCAGATGCGTTATAAGTGAGTGGCGAAAGGTACAACTAGATTTCATTTTCGTTAGAAGGCACTTAAATGTGGTTAACCATCTCATGTAGGCTTCCCGTCGATTGACCTTCTTAACATTCTGTCGAATGGCCTTGTTTGTTCAATATCCTAAAAAAGAATTTCGGATCTATTTTTCATTTCAAGAGTGATTTTCATTGTTCATTGAGAGTTGACTAATGTTGACATCTATGGTTAAGACAACTCATCACTTTTGTCACTAATGGAGACATTATTGTTACCAAAATTCGTTCCCTCCTTAAGCTTCTCAAATGATCCAAAAAAGTTTGCTTACAAACAAGGTAGAAGTACTTCACGTCAAGTCTCAGTCAGACTGTTTCAAATTCAACAGCTTCCTGTTGGACATCAGCCAGTGGTCTAAACTAAATGGTCTCATGCTGAATCCCTCAAAATTCCAGAATATTGACTTCTCCCTCAGGCATAAACGAGATCTACAAACACTAGTAAGTACTCATGAAGCTTGCTGCAATGAGGGGACTAAAATTGAAACTAAATATAATGCAAAATACCTCGGTCTAGTTCTATCTTCCGACCTTACTTGGACATCTCATATCCTAACGATTTCTAAGAAAGTGTTCATTAAGAAACTAAGACAATCTGGAATCACTAAAACTCTGCTTTCACAATTTGTCAACTCGTGCGTCGGTGGCACAGTGGTTAGGACTCTCGCCGACCATGCACATGGTCCGAAGTTCGATCCCCTGCCGGCGCACACCCGATATCTATGGTCGGCCTGCGAAATTTGGGCTACCGATATCCATGCTGAAAATTCCATACTTCTACCAAAAGTACTGTGTGGAATCAAGCTGTAATCAAAAATAAAATAAAGTAAATAAACTCTTGTATCTTACCTATTCTACTTTACTGCTTCCCGTTAATCTTTCCTGAGCTACTGAAAAAAACCATACCGTCCTGAGAAGGATGTTGAAGTTAGTCAGTAGGACTAGTGGTGTAAAACTCAGTCAGCTCGTCACTACATTAGTTGAAAGGCATCTGAATACATGCGAAAAATGGTCTAGAACCATACTCTCCCACCCCAAAAACCCCCTATGTTCCCAACTATTGCCTTGTATCTCATTAAGTAGAACCAGAAATTAGTATAAAATTATCTATGCTCGTACAAACAAATACAGGAACTCAACGATATCATACTTGGCTCGTGTTCTAAGCGACAGAGACAATGTTAAGCGCCTGCTGAAGTTTCTGTAGCAGCTTTGTTTATAGGGTGGGGTTGCTAGCCCTGTGATAATGGTGATAAACATTCTTAAATATCATTTCATAACTTCTTGTATGAGTATAGCTTTCCTGTCACCATGCATAATCATATCATAGGTTCCACTACCCAATAATGTGATTTTATTATATTCTGTTTATTTTCTTTTCTACTCCGTGGTATTTTTTTATTATTTTTGTGTTTTTTGTGTGTTTCTTTGCTGTTGTTGTCTTTATATTTATTCTTTTTTGAAATACTCCTTTTAAACGTTGGATAAAATTAGTATCAAATATTGTAGATATGTGCTGAAAATTCCACACTGTGCCACTAGTACTGTTTCTGGAATAAAGCAAATTATTATTATTATCATGGAAAATTGTGTATAAATGCTGTTGTAAAGCTTACTGAGCGAATTTTTCAAAAAGTGCCACTCTCTTAAACTTGATGTTTTACCTTCATTATTATCAGGATGAGGACCGTTTTTAAACTGAACTACCTGATTTGGCAGTTACTCCTTCTTTGTTATTTCGCAATCATTTTAGATATGCTGTCTCTCATTATTGTTTCCGGCTTAAATCTGGTATTTCAGTAATAATAACCATTGTACTCTGACTTGCTCAGCAGTAGATTCATCCATTCCACTTAATGGTACTTCTATACTGGGAATCACATTCTTAAGTTTTATT
Organism: Trichobilharzia szidati; assembly: GCA_944472155.2. Taxonomy (NCBI): domain Eukaryota; kingdom Metazoa; phylum Platyhelminthes; class Trematoda; order Strigeidida; family Schistosomatidae; genus Trichobilharzia; species Trichobilharzia szidati. The sequence continues at coordinate 153,724,500 of OX235273.1, forward strand.
CTATTAACCTCTTCATTGAAGTTTAATCCAATATTGGTCACTTTCATTTCATCACAGTCCAGTGCTTTTGTTGAGAAGTTGGTGATACATCTAGTTCCATTGAAAGTTAATAGAATTTCATTAGTGACTTTAGTTTTCTCCCAATATATTTGTTCAGCGCTTTAATATGGGCGTTTTTGGTGTCTATTGAAGCTTAGTGAAGCAGCTGATGGGGCTATTTTTGGATTTCTCAAGTATCACTTCATAATTCTTGTTGTATTTACAATATTTTCAGTTTGAATTTCGAATGTTCAGTCACACATCTGAAGACAAATGGTTAGTTGATCATTTTGCTCATTTCTCCTGTTTAACACAATTTACTAAGGGGGTTTCCCTGCATCTCTTGACCTTATATTTGCAGCAGGTACTCACCAACGAAAATATTTAGCATTCATTCTTACTTTGAACTAACCTACTGAATTGGACGCTAATTCCCTGACGCCCCTGAAGCAGAACTAGGTTTTCTGAAAGAAACCTTCATTCAAAATCGATACCCACCAAGATTCACTGAAAAAATTATCAAGCGTTCAGAGGAAAAAAATATCATTTGAATAAGGCATTAAGAAGACAAATTTCGTGAGATAATATCGTCATTTCTTAGTTCCTCTACAATCGCTTTACAACTAACATGGTTAACAAGAATTAAAATAAAGTGCATGACAGTTACTCAGTTAAATAAAAACAAAAGTACATACTAATGACCAATCATATTTATATAGGTCATGTAGTCCATGGTAGGCGAAGATTGAAGTCTATTGTTTTTTGTACACACAGTTTAGGCTGTATGTGATTAAACCGAAGTGCTTCCATCACCTTCAATAAGCAACACTGAATTAGAGTTATGTGAATCAGTTGTGAAGGAGTCATTAAGATTGATTTTCTGACCTGACATTAATAAGCGTTTTGCAATGGATGATGCTGGATTTCTATGCAGATTAATCGCATTGGGATTTTCCATATGATTTAGTAGCCATTTTGAAATATGTTCTTTTCGAGGACACTGGAACATTATGTTGGTTCTACCTATTTAGGTTTCACCGCTGCTGCAAAAAGTTGCTCATATGAGTTTGACCACGATTGATATCAGTTAGAGAAACATTAAAAACCAGGGAGCTGGAAACAACTGTCTCGTGAGTCTAGTTTAGAAATCATCGGCAGTACTCACCCATAAAGACTCGAACCTAGGACCTTCTAGTGACAAGGCGAGCTCGGATGCGATTCAGCCACTGGGATGGATTCAATAGACCATGAATTCTGACTTCTACCAATTTGTGATTTAGTGCGACCACCAACCAATGTCATCGGTGGGAACTCCATCCTCACACTTTACTAGATGGACCCCATTGGTTACGACTTTTCTCTAGAACTCCAGGAAACTCCGTCCTGTAGCAAGTCACTAGCGAGTATCAGATTAATTTTCAAGAGTTGGTTTGTAAGGATTAGGTTTGCTAATACGAGTTTGACCACAGACTTACATCAGTTAAAGGACCATGGAAACCCAGGGGGTACTGGACAGCTTTCCCATCAGTGGGTGCTAGTGATTCCCAAACTAGGCTGATAACACAGCTGTCCAGTAGTCCAATACTGGATTTCAGTGGTTCCCTTACTGATATCAATCCATGGTCAAACTCGTATAAACAAATATAATCCTTACAAATCAGTCTCATGAAACAACCAGTTTTCGAAAGAAGACTCATCCTTAAATATCCTCAAGACAAGAATTCCAGCATCTTTAAGAAGAACATCCTCCTCAGTAATTCAAAGAGTAATATTCACCAGCCATTCACTGATCTCCAGAATGTTAAGATACAAGATCTTACATCTGACCACTTCTGTGTGCATACATCACGTCACCTCTTCTTATGGATCAAGGTATGTTTATAGTTCGACGATGGTTAAACAGCACTATCCTGCACAGAGGCAGAAGTGTCTCCATGAAGAGACTGATAATTGAAAATCTTTTCAGCACTAGTCATTTCATGTCAACAAACACCTCCTTCAAAGTAATCTACAAGTGAAGACCAACACAACAAAGATAATAGGCATTCGTCTCTTTTGCCTTGGTGAAACCTTAACTATTCAGTTACAGATTGCCGAGTTATGTACTGGAAAGAGTAGTATTCAACTGCTCTTACTATCATGTCAGCAACCTTGTTTATTGCTACTTACTTGAATGTCCATTGTTGGTTTGTTTTTCTAAGTTCTTATAAATATTGTGCTTCTTCAACTAACCTAGATTTTGCTAGGTATTTGTGCTGCTCCACTAGTCTGACTGCCCCTGTTTTAATACTTTGACCTATGTATTTGACCTGTTAATCATTCCAGCAGGGTATTAGATAGACTAAATTGTTTTGTTTCAAAGGCTCCACAGGATCATATAACCGACAAAGCTTGTTTCCAATGGAGATGGCGAGTATGAATGCCACTTTTATTCCTGTCTTGCTAAGAATCCTGAATAGGGTTCCCGAGGTTCTTTCTTTGTATGGAATTACTACTGATGATTTAGATCCCTCATTGTTGGTGTTGTCATTATCTTGCGCACACTTGACATGCATGTTGTCAATAATATTTCCATTACTATAATTATTATCATCACTACCACTACTACCATTATTTATTTTATTTTTACATTTACCAACATACCTTCTGACTCATTTATCAGGGTAATTATTAAGTTTCAAGCCTTCTCTTATATGCCTCACTTCCTGTGTTAGATTTTGCCTAAGGCTACCTAGTTTTTGTGCCTATTACTTAAGCAATACATCAATCTTATTTTTACTGACATAGGATAGGATGATCTGAAGTCCAAATGTCGGTTTGAATGTGTGGGTTTCTTGTAAACACTAGTGTTAAACTTTCCATCTTCTTTCCTCATTTCGTTACAGTCTAACATTGGAAGTTCCCTTTCCTGCCTTTCCAATTCGAAAGTTAATTAAACTGCCTCCATCTTTGAGATAATGTGACCGAAAAACCTATCTATATCGTGTGTTCTAAGTACAGCGAATGTGTCACCTACATAATTCTACCATACTGTACGGAGTAGGGGCCTGTGCGTCGGTGGCACAGTGGTTAGGACTCTCGCCGACCATGCACATGATCCGGAGTTCGATCCCCTGCCGGCGCACACCCGATATCTATGGTCGGCCTGAATTTGGGCTACCGATATCCATGCTGAAAATTCCACACTTGTACTGAAAATACGGTGTGGAATCAAGCTGTAAATCAAAAAAAATAATAATAATAAAAATAACGTTGAAATCGCTATGTTTTCCCACAATCAGGGATACTGCTGACCACACGACAACTACCTAAGTTTGTTTGTATACTTTCCCCTGGAATATAAACTAACAAGTTGACAGAAGAGGCATTCAGTGAAAGCAGGGCTTCAAGTGAACACAGAGATTACAGGGGTGATGAAAACAATCGACTAACCAGTCAATAACGATAATATTCACTAAACACTCTCAGCAAGGAAAATTTGAAAAACTTGACATCCTTCACTTATCTAGGAAGCACTGTTTCAACTACAGGCGACAGCACCGATGAGGATGTCAAGGTCTGACTGGGAAAGCCAAGGCAGACATTCATCATTTTGAAGTCAGTTTAGAAATCTGTGATAGTGAGCATGCAGAAAAAGATTTCGATTGTTAACTTATATCCTAAATCAGTTCTTCTATATGAGTCAGAAACTTGACTTGTTCGTCAATGAAATCATTTCCAACATGGGCTCAGATAATTACCAGTAGCTGATATTAAAGATCAGGTTATCAATTACAATGGATTAAAACCACGAAATTCTGGAAAATAACAAATTGAGGACAAGGTGCAGAAAAGACATTTGTAGGAAAGTGCATATAGATTTGACACACCCCAAGCAGAGCATGTCATGAAATTGGGTGCTAGGCAATTGCTGAAGTGGAAATCGAATCGGAAGTGACCAGTTCGGCATTCAAGGGTGACAGTGGAGAGATTGTGTGAAGATGAGAATAGAGCGTATGGGCTATCACTTAACCAGCTAAAGTGAAGTGCAGAAAATGAGACAAATGGAGATTTGCTTTTTCAACCCTGATTCCAACTTGATATCTTATGGAATAATAATAAATATCCTCAAATATTTCACCCTCAATTTTGCCTCATTTTCGACCATAATGCTAAAATAACTGAATGATGATTAACTGTTCAAAAATTCACAATCAAATTTATCCCTTGCCCAACCCATGTATAATCGGTATTCATTCACAATCGACGTCGGGTTCTATTAGTAAAGCTATTGTTTATTTTCTGAGGTTACCCCTCTTCTTTCTACTCAGGTATTATTTGTTCGGTGAATTTAACCCAATATTGGATCAACAATTATCCATAGAAATATGCAAGACTTCTCAAATGCTTTATTTTCAGTATTGAGCAAAAGTTTTGATATGGTTGTGTAAGGCGACTTGAAGTGAAATAATCTTCACAGAGTTCAACACATACAAATTCACTCGAAACTTTACGATATTATCAAAACTGATTGAATGCATGTACAGTTACCATATATCTAACTTGTAAATACTGTCCGATAACCGTATTGGGATATACAACACAGAAAACAAAGTCAATTAGTAACTGCGTCGTCCAAGTTGTTACTATGGTCACAAACTGACTGATTGGAACAATACGGGGTAACAATACGTTACCAATGGACCATTTGTTAGATGTCAGACTAAATATTTGCCTGGTTGTAAGTCATACTGTAGGACTAATAAACAATTTTCAAGTATTGGTTTTGTAGGGATTTTGTATGATTGCATGGATGCAGGTTTTCCAGTGGTTCTCTAACTGATGTCAGCTCATAATGAAATCCTCCATATAATCAACAATTAATGAGTGCTGCTTAACAAAATGTAAGCTTAGTATTTTTATTTTGTTGATGGTGACTAGCAGTGGAATCCAGGACGAGCATTTCGTCCTATTTGGGACTCGTCAACCAGATTTACCTGCATTTTCCAGTGAGTGGTGAGGTTCCCACTGAGGCTGGAACCCAGTGCCCATAGTTTCAAGCGCCAAAGCGTCATCCACTAGACCACAAGAGCCACCTCTTGGGATCCACAAATTAAAAATTCGAATTAAATTCCCAGACATCGTCGGAGCAACTGCACAAGAAGCCGACAAGTCAACCTGAGACGGAGCACTTCGGTCAAATCAGTCGACGGGAAAATTCAAAATTCAATTAAATGGAAACCTAGTAGTTTACAAAATTGATGGTTGACACTATAGAATGCTTCCAACGTACAATCTCACTGTTGAAGAGCAACAGTGTAATTGAATACTGCCTTTTAGTGGGAGTTGGTAATATACCAAGATGATTGTCTGTAAAATGCGATCCCTTTCAGTTGTATCATTCAGGTTGATGTATAAAATTGTTTTTGTTGACTAACCAGTGTGAACATGTATACTGTGTTCTAGGCTATGCTCCATAAGCATTAGGGGAAAGCTGATCATTAAAGCCTGTTATCCGAGCTAAATGGAGCGGAATACTAGCCGACTGAAAGGCAAGTGTCCTAGTTTATAAACTGTGGCTGGACATTATCGAAAACTAATCTTGAAACATGTCTTAAAAGGGTCCGAAAAAAGACAGAATATTCTTTTACCTAATTTAGCTGACTACTTCTGTGTGCATACATCACGTCACCTCTTCTCATGGATCCAGGTATGCTTATAGTTCGACGACGGTTCAACAACACTATCCTGCATGGCTGGAGAGATGCAGTAGTGTCTCTATGAAGAGACTGATAGTTGAACACCTTGTCAGAACTAGTCATTTAATGTCAACAAATGCCTCCTTCAAAGTAATCTACAAGTGGAGAACAACACAACAAAGAAAATAGGCTATCGTCTCTTTTGCTTTGCTGAATCCTTAGGTATTCAGTTACAAATTGTCAAGATATGTACTGAGAAGAGTACTATTCAGCAACTCTTACTATCATGCTAACAACCTTATTCATTGCTTATGACTTGAATTTCCTCTTTTGGTTTGTTCATTAACTTCTTATAACTCTTGTGTTTCTTTAGAACTCTTACATAATTCCATATTTTCCTCCAGTTCTATGTGCTTTTTGATTACAACTCATCGGTTAAATGACTTGATCCAAATACACTCATTCAGAGTGTTTTTGCATTGACAATTATGTGTGTGACAACTCATGAGTTTTATTACAATCCTCTCTCATGGAACTGTACAGCTAAAAAAGATGAAATCATCAAATATAGCTTGTTCATTGAACTGCGTGATCTGTTAATACCTACGTGTGTGTGGGTAATTTTCACAATCGACTTGTAATAGAAATGAATATATATGAAATTCGTAAAGAGTTAAGAGGTGAGAAAATAAATTAAGGTCAAGCTGAAAGGACATAGTGAAGGTCAAAATAGCAATGAAGATCATCAAAACCAAATAACAAAGGTAATAGTACATCTGCTATGGTATCAAGACAAAATTTATCAAGAAAGGTGGTTTAATGTGATGACGAATTGCTGCTTTGAACGCATAAAGGTGGTTTAAACGTAGTAATCGACAGTTAAGGCTTCCAAAAAATTTGGGATACGCCCTTCCCAAACACGTTTTACAGATAGGTTTAAAAGATGTGTAACGTTAACACATCTTTTAAACCTATCTACAAAACGTGTTTGTGGCGTATCCTAAGCTTGAAGAAGCCCTAACTGTCATTTAGTAAGTTTAAACCACCTTTATGCGTCCGAAGCAACACTTCGTCATCACATAAAACCACCTTCCTTGGTAAATTTTGTTTTGGTACCAAAGCAGATGTAATACAAACTCTGCTATTTGGTTTAGTGGTCTTATTTTTTATTTTGACCTTGAATATGTCCTTTTAACTTGACCCAAGTCTATGGTCTCACCTGTTAATTCTTTATTAATTTCATGAATATTCCTATATATTTTTTTTATTTTGATTACAGCTTGATGCCACACCGTATTTTCAGTACAAGTATGGGATTTTCAGCATGGATATCGGTAGCCCAAATTTTGCAGGCCGATCATAGATATCAGGTGTGCGTCGGTAGGGGATCGAACCCCCGAACATGTGCATGGTTGGCGAGAATCCTATCCGCTGTGCCACCGGTGCACGCATACATTAAATATTCCCATAGTAAAATTGAGAACAACACATTTAAGCGAACAATACTGTTTTCAATTAGATATCATCAGGCTTAACTCTTATATAAATAAGTTTACAAATAAAAATTCAAATATAAACCAATCATGGTGTTTTGTCTATAGGATAATAATATGCTGATAGACAAAACACTATGATTGGTTTATATTTGAATTTTTATTTGTAAACTTATTTATATAAGAGTTAAGCCTGGTGAGATCTCATTGAAAACAGTATTGTTCGCTTAAATGTGTTGTTCTCAATTTTACTATGGGAATATTTAATATATGCGTGCACCGGTGGCACAGCGGATAGGATTCTCGCCAACCATGCACATGTTCGGGGGTTCGATCCCCTACCGACGCACACCTGATATCTATGATCGGCCTGCAAAATTTGGGCTACCGATATCCATGCTGAAAATCCCATACTTGTACTGAAAATACGGTGTGGCATCAAGCTGTAATCAAAATAAAAAAATATATAGGAATATTTACAGTATTGTTCGCTTAAATGTGTTGTTCTCAATTTTACTATGACAAGTGGGTGTGTGATCAGATTGTGCAAAATAAGTTGCGTAAATACACATAATACGATTCAGACTAATTATGTCTTCTTACTGCTTTATCTAAATAATATATAAGTAATACGCAAGCAAATAATATAAAATTCTTAGATATCATCAAAAGGTAATAAATAGTCAATACATGGTCTTTAATCGAACTTCGAGACGTAGATCATCGTCTTATGCACTCGAATTTCATCCAACTGGCTTGTGGTCCAAATCCACGCCCCGCGTAATTCTACATAAAAGAAGTAGTAGTTTTGGCTGTCATAAAATCGGTATATCTAAAAATAGCCATACAGAAAAGGAACCTTTGGAATCTTGCGTGACATTCTGATCAAAGCAGTCATAAGAGCTGCATTCAAACCAAGAAACCTCACTTCGAAGACCCGCTAAACTTTAAAAGCGAGATAAAATCTAGAAAGCTGGACTCATTTAAAATATAAAAATCAATGTAAACGCTGAGATATGTCAATTTATTGAGTAACGCACAAACCTAAAATATAATTCGATAAAGTCTTACAATCTAATTGTACCTGGGTGTAGACAGAGAGAGACTCAGTGGTGAAGACCTACATATCGAATCATTTGAGAGTACATGCAATGGCTATGACTCAACATCTGTTATTGATAAAAAAAGGAATGCTACTAGCCTTACGGTAAATGGAAAAGAAGACAGAACTATGAAAATCAGGCGTCAAAATTGTACAGTCACCACTGATGACTGACTGACTGGTAAGAAGTATCGCATTTCAAGTTGTCACTCTTCATGTAGCACACAAAGCAAGAGAAGAGAGTAAAGAGAGATAATAAACAGAAGTGTGTGTGAGGCAAAAAAAATATTAATACAGAAGAACAAAAGAGTTTCGTTGGATATGACTGGCAAAGCACAAAAAGGGAATCCATCTGGACCAGTGATTGAGAACTATGATTTTGAGTCAAATCACCCACCAATCGTCTCCAGCCGTAATTGGTTCTTTTCATCCTGGGGACCCCAACCAGTTAGGCAGTTTATAAATGCTTTCGTGGTTGTCTTCAGCTAACTGTTATTATGGATTTCATTGACCAATGATGCTATGTTTCGATTTGGTCGCCACTTGTTTCCAATCTTACCCTATGTTAGCTAATGCTGCCTATCGAGAAAGGAGACGGATTAGTATACGTAACACATACTACTGATGACATGATCATGAACAAAAGGTTGTGTTCCTAAAGTCGTCAACCAAAAAATGATACTGTTTTATCTAGTGTAAGTCCAAGGTAAACTATAAGCACCACTAACTACCGATCGAGTGCAATCTGAACATTGACTTTGAATGGTCCAATGAGTTTTATCCACGTGAGATGAAGCTACTATTCCGTTTGATTCGTTGGCACATTAGTTTGCAATTTGGTCAGGATCAAGTCTTCCAATATTGTTGAGATGTGGAGTTGATGAGGAAATAGAAGATTTGTTCATATGGTGGTGTGATGACCAAAACCAGCCTCAGTGGATCTGTTGATTGGGATGTGTCTCACTGTGTAATTAGCTTGAGACGATTGAATGTGATGCGAGGTGAGCTCTTGATTCCTATATTACGCAGGAACTTCTTTTGTCAGATCGCATCATTCCTTAACTCAGAACTTTTTATATTTGTAAACAGTCTGTGAAGGGTTCAGATGCCGAAACTGAAGACAATCCCGTATCAACAGTTCACTGGTATCAGCACTGCAGGAATATCGTATCCTTGAAAATGGAGAGGATTGCTGCTTTATTGGAAGGAGGTGCCGTTGTACACGTAGATGAAACCGGTCGTGAATGAGCGAATAATGTTCGGATGGTTGGTTTATATGATACCTCACTGAAGGAGGAATTCGTCAAGAGGATAGCAGATAGAAAGTTAAGAACTTTAATACCTATTATTACTCGAATGGTGAAACAAGGATCTATAGCACACACAGCTGAGGGGAAAAATTATAACTATTAGTCATTCCTTGGATATATTCACCACAGCGTCAACCATTCTAATGATTTTGTAGATCTCATTACAGGGATTCACACCAGCTGAATCGAAAACGTTTGTAAAAGGTTCAAAAAGAGGATTAGAGCCATTAACCGATCTCAGTGCGATGTCATATATAGTTAGATGAATGAATATGTGTATTAGATATGGTGCCACTTTTCCATTGATACCCCTATGCTACACTGGGAGATCTTTTAGCTTGTGTGAGAAAGCGAACTTATGTAACCCCGTTTTACGGTTATTATGCATTGTTTTCATACATTTATGTGCTCTATAACAAAAAATGCCTCATTCAAGTGATTGTTGCGTTCATGGTCATTCGCAGATTGCAGTCAGTGGTACTCAAAGTGTAACTTTGCCGAGTGTGACATGCATTCAATAAGCAAATAATATGGTATTACATACCGCCGAAATGTATAGGTTTTATGTTAAATATGGCTGTCAGCCTCTTTCTAACAGGAGTTTCTGTTGTGTTTCACACAGCTGCAATGATCCCTGTTTATCAATGAAGCTCTGGTTAGACTAACGCTGTTCAAATTATTATATTATATTACTATTATTATATCCCTGCGTTCCGAGGGGAACATAGATTTCAACAACACATCTCCACTTTGTTCTGTATTCTGCCGTATTCTAAAGTTGAGCCCACGATTGACCTAACTCTCTCATCTGTTCCTTACACGATGTCCTCCATGTCATCCTCACACTGACGATGGACTCATCGCTTTCCACTTGGATTCCACTCGAGCACTGGCCTGGTGCGCGGTGTCATTCCACGGCCTCCTCAATGTATCCCCAACCCAACTATTTCCGTTTTCTCCTACGTATTTGCTGAGCAATCGGCTCTTGGTTGGTTCGTTCCACTGTAGAGTTTCTTGTCGCATATTCTTTCTGGCCTGCCATTTGATCTTCAGTATCTAGCCAGTGAAGGCAGCTGTTGATGAAAGTCTGCAGTGATCTGTTGGAAATTCTTTTCGTGGCACGCAGTGCAAGTTTCTCACCCGTATAGAAGAACCGACTTCACATTGGTGTTGCTAATACGAATCTCGTTTCTTATAATGAGCTACAGTGGACGATTTCCAAACTTGTTTTGGGTTGATGGAGGCGTGCGTATCTAGCCTTTCCTATTCTGACTTTCTTTGACATGTTCATTCGTTTCGCCTGTAGTCGAGAAGATGCTCCCAGATAAGTGCAGTAGGTAACCGCTGTCAAGTCATCTCCCCCGTTAATTTCGATTGGTGCTGGTTGGTGCTGTTGCTGCTGTTGATTGGTTATTTTCATCACCTCCGTCTTCTTTGTGTTCACCTGGAGTCCTGCCTTCGCCACCTGCCTCTACAAACAGTTAGTTCGTTTCCGCCTGCAAGTCTTCTTATCGGTGGTTCAACGTATTCCTAACTTGTTTCCAACAGTACGGCGCATAATCCAGTCCACCACAATTAAGAATATCATCGGTGATGGTAGGCAGCCAGCCAGCTTGTCTTACACCTGTATACACTTTGAACGCCTCAATGAGTTTTCCGTTGTGGATAACTTGACGCGCGGCATTGTCATATAATTGTTGAATGAGGTTGACGACGACTTGAGTACGCCGCAGTTTCGAAGTAGTTTTCAAATTACTTCTCAACCTACGCTGTCGAAAGCGCTTTCGAAGTCCATGAAGTTGAGGTAGGGAGGGGTTTGAGTGCCATTCTATGCTTTCTTCTCTGATGATGATGCATGGAGTTTCAATGTGATCAGCGCATGATTTGCCTTTCCTGAGTTCAGCTTGTTCCGGTGTGTGGCGGAGTAATGTATCCAGTGCATCCTTTAATCTCTCCAGGATGATGCGAGCTAGTATTTTACTTGGCGTGGAGAAGAGCAATATACCACGCTTGTTCTTTCACAGGCCCTTCTTTGGTAGTTTGACTCGGTAGCCAACTTTTCCTCCAATCAGTAGGCACTTTCCCTTCTTTCCAAATTATTTGCAGTAATAGAGTGAGAGGATCTGCCGTAATCTCTGGGGCCGAATTCAGTGCTTTGGGAGGAATGCCATCTGGTCCTGCTGCCTTTCTGGCTGGTTTTCATTAGCTTGATCACATTCAGGATTTCTCCTTTCGTCGAAGGAGTGGTGTACACTGGCATTTCCGTGTGGCCTGTTGATGGTGGTGTATTTCTGAGCGAGTTGTCGGTGGTGGTCGATTTAAGAGTCCTTTAAACTGATCAGCCCATCGTTTCTCTTCTTTGAGGATTGGGTTCCCTTGAGCATCTTTTATTGGTTTCATCATTTTCGGTTGATCTCTCCCTAGATAGAGACTTGGTTATCTGATATAGTGTCTTGATGTTACTTTTGCCTGCGGCCTGTTCTGCTTCATATACTAGCCAGTGTGTTGTAGAATTGTCGTCTGTCTTTTCTAGCGCTCTTCTTCACCTCTTTCTTGATTCATTCCAGTGTACAATGGTGTCTGTCTTTGCATTGCGTCATCTTCTCTTCACGATCCTCCTATCCAATATTCCAGGAGCTCCCAGGTTGATGTCCTTTGACAGCCACTGATTGTTCTGGAACAACTGTACACGTTTCCTTAAGTATCGCTTTCAGAGAGTTCCACTGTTCTTCCACACAAGTTTCCTCAGCGATTCCACGTAGTGTGTCTGACATTGCTCTGATGTGATCTGTAGCAAATGCATCTTTTGTAGTTTTGTCCTTCAGTTCCTGAGTGTTAAACTTGAATTGTGGTCTGTTTCTATTTGTTTTCATGGATTTCAGCTTCATCTCGAAGGTTCCTTGAACTAAATGATGGTCTTAGCCCACATCTGCTCCCCTTCTCGACTTTGTCTCCACCAGACTGGATGCGTTTTCACTTCCCTAAGATTGTAATGAAATCTATCTGGTTTCTAGTGTCTCCTTCAGCAGAAATCCGTTTTGCTTTGTGCACATCTCTGCGTTTCTACACGCTCCCTCCGAACACCAAATCATTGAAAGAGCAGCAGCTTGCGAATAATTCTCCATTCTCACTAATTTCGCATAGTGACAGCGTCTCGAACTACGATGCCACCACTTAGGATGTTATCCATTACTGTATGTAGTTGTCTGCAAAAATCCTCCTTCTTTCCTTATTTCGCGTTGTTTGTAGCACTGTGCATAGCGTTGGAAAATTGCTACCCTCCTTCCTTTGGAGTTGAATCTTGCTGTCATGATCCTGGATGAAATTGGTTCTCACTTTATTAGAGCTTTGGCTGCCACTGGTGACATCATGATAGCCACTCACTGCCTCAGTGTGTTCGTGATTGTCGTCTAGGTGACTGGATTAGATTATTGACTCTCCCGTTGACAGTGTTGTCGATCCACATCCACTCCATCTGCTTTCGCAGACACCTAGCACTTGTATCCAATATCTTCGCACCTCTTTGGCTACCTGAACAGCCTTCCCAGTCTCGTACATTGTATGGACATTCTCCTTACCCAATTTTACTCTTGCTTTCATCGAGAGAAGATACACCGTTTTACTGGCTTCCCGAAGGCTTTAACCAGCCAGCGTCATTTCGCTTCTCCAATTCGAGCGAAGATTAAAATTGTTGTTATTTGAAGGTTTTGTATTTTTAGTATATTTTCTGTGTGTTGAAGTTTGAAAGATTTAGTGGTGCGGAGTTGCTCGGTCTTGGAACCAGGTAGAAAACTAGCGAACTAGTTAACTAAGCGAGGTTATGCTATTCAAATTCTTAACTCTAATTCTAATATTTGCAGTGAGTTAGGAAGCTTTGAACTGCTCCATCTTCTTTCAAATTCGTTTACATGAAACAGTAGTCTCTTTTCATTGCATGCATATTAGAAGCGCCGAAAGTGATTTTAAGGAGTTAGACGTTGCTAGCCTCAAGTCCATCGTTCTATCATTTTCAGGCTTTCTATTAGGTAGACAACAAGGCGTGTTTTGGGAATAGAGCTTAATCACTTCGTGTTACTGGTCAGCGCTCCAGCAATGAGCTTTCAACGCATCACATAACAGGAGTAGACATTGTTTGTTATCTAATCATTTATGAAATATCCCCAGTATTATTTATATCGAGTTAATCTTTTAAATTATTTGTTTTATCAACATTCCTCATGAACATTAGAGAGGGAGAGAAAACATTTATCTAGAGAACTAAATTCGTATGGGTGTGTTTATTTATGTCCTGTTGTTTCAATTTATGATCTAAGGTCATATAATGAAGGCTTTAATTACAAAAACCAGTGAAATAATTTTTATCTTATCTGTTCAGCTTAGCAGGTGGTTGAACTAGCTCAGGTTTAAAATTTAGAGTACTACTCACAGGTAGCGATAATGAAACTGTTATTAAGAATAATATTTGACAGTGTATGGGAAAGGTAAGAATAAATTATTTTTCAAATTCGCCCACAGATTGATATCAGTTAGAGAACCACTGAAAACCAACGAGGTGTGCTACACATCTGTTTCATCCTAGTTTCATACTAATCGATGATACGCACCCACCGTTGGACCTTCCACTTACAAGGCAACCTCATAGACCATTCAGTCGCTGTGACCCTACTCAGTGGCCAGCCCGTAATTTGTAACTTCTACCATTTAACAATTCAGAGCGAGTTCCACTATCCAGTGTCATCTGTGGCGAGTATTTGTCCTCAATTCCGACAGGATGGTCCACACTGGTTACGACTTCTCACTAGAACTCCTAGAAACTACGTCCTGTAGCCAGTCGCTAGCGAGCATCAGAATAATTTTCAAGAGTTTTTCAAATTTGCCTACAGACTGACATCGGTTAGAGGACCATTAAAAGCAGGCGCGGAGTACTGCCAGAGAACTGTTTCACCCTGGTTAGAAACTCTTCACAGTACGCACTCACCAGATTTTGAAGAAGCGGCTTTTTGCAGTCTGGTCTATTGGACGGAAAGTAAAAGTTGGTGCCAGGAAATTTATGTTTAATTGGTTAATAAAATAGGTTTTTAAATTGTTCTTTGCTTTTCGAATCGTGCAAACCAGGCATAGTATGTCATTTACGCAGTTCATTAGGACAATGTTACAATGCGAAATAATTCTTGTTACTCAGATAACAATGAACATGTTAACCTTGGTGAGCTGCATTCATTCAGCTCAATACCAAAATATACAAATGCACAGGGCTATTTCTTATCCATTTATTTTATGCGTGGAATGATGGCAGTTTATGAGGGTTAGGACTCTTTTCGACCATGAACATGGTTCGGGGTTCGATTCCCTGCCAACGGACACTTGCAAAATATCATACGCTGAAAATTCCATACTTGTACCAAAAATACTCTGTAGTTTAAAGCTATCATCAAAAATTTAAAATTTAAAGAATACGCTTTTGAAATGAAACCACTGACTATAAAAAACCTCTGTCTAGTGGCCCAAACAAGACTTGTATAGAACTCTAGTAAAATAGTTATTTTTGAGCAGGCATTATCTACCACGCCGATTTGGCGTTCGGAACGATCGGTACTGGGTGTGAATCTCGGTGGGTGAACTGTCACTCACTGTGGAATGCAAGTACGTCCGTCTGACGACTCCTTTGTAGGATGGCATATGCGTCTTCGATTTCACTGCAAGTCATTATCCCCTAAAATCACTTTCAGTCAATGCGAAAACATTGGCGAAACGTTTGTACTAGAAGTGGTCATGTCAATGGAAGTCAAAAATTTAACCGAATGAATAGACCCAATAAGAAGGTATGGTGAGAAGGTTCTGGTGACCATCCTTGAACTGTTACCATATATATACGCCCCTTTTGGTAGTTGATCAGACTAGTGAAGCTTTTCGCTTGACGCTTCTGTAGCAAGTGATCCCCATACAAGGAGTCACATAGACAAAGATTAGGATCAACTATACAGCTAAGCTCACTTTTAAAGATGAGATGAGATTGTTATTTAGACCATCACAGTATCCAGACGACGGAGTCAAATTCCACTGCGTTTGCCAGTTTACATGAATGTGCGGTCACAAATACATAGCAAGGATCCACATAACCTCCGGAACGCATTTTTCTAATTGCTTTGAGAACAATTTTAATCATCTGATTCCATCAATCACGAAAATCGATGTGCAACGGATTACAAATTTCGTTTTAACAATGCCTTTACGCTTAAATTTAGACCATACTTGTGTCACAAACTTCAGTTATTCAAAGCCTTAAGCAAAAAAGGAACTACAGCCCGCTTTGGTAATTCGATTTCGGAAACAAGGTTCATTTCAACCATCCTTACCATGTATCGATGACCACGATCTATAAACCGTTTGACTTATGAAAAAACAGAAAGGACAGCAGTGTGTACAGAATAAAATAGTATCATCACTTATTTCATTGGCTTTTTGTCAGCTACTTACGGACTAAATAAATTATTAAGTTTCTGTGCACAAATATTCTAACATATCTGCAACTGTTTTATGATGTCAGATGATGGGAGACGAAGGCTTTACAGTTCAAACAACCAACTCTGAAAACGCAACTAATTCGGAAACGACCACCTGGGGTACGAATCTTTCCTTTTTTATTTCAAGACTCCATGCCTATGAAATGGTGCTCACATCTGTACAGTTTATATACAGAAAGTTCAAATAAAAATGAAAATAAATGTTTACGTATAATGGAAAGGGAGTTGCGCAATCAAAACGACTGCTGTATAAGATGACGAGTTACTAATAAGTTGAATTACTGAAATCATAGAAACAAGAGACATGAAATGTTGCGCAATATCAAAGAGCGAGAGGGATTAAAGTCAAAATGATCATTATCAAATCGAGAGAGAGAGAGGAAATATATCCAGTTAGCAGTGCAAGGAAAGACTGACAACCGGTTTCCTTATGATCAACTAAATCAGCTTTCAGGCGTTTGATTTAAATCACTTCCGAAAACATGAAGAGAATTGAACCTTTTTTGCCTATTGACAATTTTCGAAATGTTTAATGGTATCTGGCACATGACCGTTGGTAATGAGATGCCTGACAATGTCACTGTTAATGGCATCCGTTCCCTTGAGGCGTAGGCCTTTTGTTATATGGTAAGACTCATGTGAACTTCTGTACACAGTTAAATATAAGTTTGTAGGATTTTCTGTCAACTTTTGATTGCATCAAATAATATGTTATCCGAAAAAGGTGGAGCTGATTAACTGCAGAATAGAAACGATGATTTGTGAATTATTTAACCTTCTGTTGACTTAATCCCTATAATGTTATCACTGTTAAAATCGAGTTAAGCGAAGATGACCTTTTTTTTCAAAATGATCACAAAGTTTTGCTTATCGATCCGGAAATAAATAAATTCATGTTTCTTATGTTTTCTTTTATACGTTATCTAACAGTTGAATCTTAAAGATGTATGTATTTTTATTGTGTTCAACAGAAGGCAAGCTAACTTGGGGATTAGCCTGAAGGATGACAGTTTGTTCGATATTAGGTCAGTTGTTTACACTTGTTACAAAAGGAGGGATTATAAAACAAAGTTATGTTGACAGGAACCTGGTTCATATGTTCCTTCCCACTCGGAGAAAACAAGTGGATGTTTCATTGATTTTCAGATCTCTTATTAGTGATCGATTCACTGAGCTAAGAATAAAAAATCTATGAATATTATGTCATCTGATAGTTTGAACGATCCCTTCGGTATGTTTTGAAGTTTTTGGCTCATGCCTTGATGGCACTAGCTTACTATGCTATCCATAAGTTCTTTGCTTTCCACAGGCCTTGGCTATATTCATGAAAAGAGCAGGTGGAATGCATAGAAATGTAGTTCATTTACTGAGGATGAGTTTGCAATCGTCCTGCTCAATTTTCTACGCCTTCATTTACAAAATATTAGTTTCATACGTTTGGTTCCCTTGAAAAATTTCGATAGAGAAAGAAACATCAGATATGCAGTATAAAATGTTATCATCATTCTATTTCACAGGTTCTCATCATCTGCACACCACTACCTGAAATTACATTGGTTATAAACAATAACATTTAATTCTTCAATGTTTCAAAGGTAATAAAGAAAACATTATAAGATCAACGCATCCGAAATATAAGCATTACAATTTTAGCTTAAGTTACCATCAATTTACATACTATCAAACTATGAAAGAAAAAAATCAGGGATGAGGGAAGACAGCAAACAGAAAAATCTAACAAACATTGTCAGCTTGTACGTCGACACGGCAACTAAAGAAGGTTAAAGTTCATCAAATTGAAAACTTGTTTAGTGAGCTGAGTTCATTAGTGTGTATGACTAATCAGTGTATTGAAAGCAATACGACCACGAAGGGAGTGAGAGATTGACTACACTCTCTCTGTCTGTGTGCATAAGTTTGGTCTGAGACCACTGATTGCAGTTGCTTCAGCAAATCGTAATAGATTCGCTGTCCCTTGTATGGTTAATAATTTGAAGGATTTGGAAATCTCGAGAAAATGACTCGTATCCACATGGTAGGTGTCTGGTAACTGCACTTTATAAATATCCGCTTCCTTTTAAGCATAATTTTCTTAGAATGTGCTTTGAAAACTGGATAGAAGCCCTTCTTTCTGTCCTTCCAATGTACTTGCTGCCACAGGTGCACATAAATTTATAAAGGCAGTTTGAGGTAAAATCAGCAAGGTACTTATCCAGTTTCAATTGGTTTATAGAGCATGTAGTGCTGTATAGTTTCACCAGCTTGGCTGCAGGGAAGCATCTCTTTATTACTCCTTTCATCTTCTTTACAATCTTTTTGTGATACTGCTTCTCTTTTCAATGGGGGGCAAACGAACGCTGCCTTGTTTTCAACTGTTAGACACTTCGCTTTCTCATCTCTTTCGTTGCTGTACTTTCGTATAAATCCCTTTGAATAACCTCATTCTTCTCCTACCTTTTTAGATGTACATAGCTTCCTGGCTCTGTCATTCAGTGTCCTTACTAATCCACGCTTATAACTTATAGGGCAGAAACTGTTGTAGTGAGGGTATCGCCCAGTCTAGCTATCTTTTATGTAAATGGACCTTTCAACCGTTATATCGTTTCATCTTTTTACATTTAGGTCCAGGATATTGAACCCGTCGTTATGTTCATATTCCAAGCTGAATTTGAAGTTTTAGTAGATTTCATTAGGGCGGTCAAATAATACGGATACCTGACTTCATGAAGTTCCATGTCGTTCATTCTATATCTTTGTCTTATATGACCACACCTCACATTTGAAAAAAAATTATCATAGCTACCGAAAAGCTTGAGTTTGGAGTAATAATAATAATAATTTGCTTTATTCCAGAAACAGTACTAGTGGTACAGTGTGGAATTTTCAGCACATATCTACAATATTTGCATCTAATTTTACCGACGTTTAAAATAAGTATTAAACAAACAAAAAAAGTAAATCTGAAGACACCAACAGCAAAAAAAAAACCAAAATAAAAAACAGGATAAACACAAAATAATTATGAATGCGAAAAAGTACCAAAGTCTACCAAGGTCTAATGCAGTGTTTGTGGTGGTAGTGTGAGTAATCCTGTTTCATTTGATTTTTGACAGAATCGAAGTGTAGACATAGAGAACATAAATGCAAATAACCTTGTTGAACAAGTGAAGAATGACTTCTTAGGGTGATTTTGCAGATAAATCACCGGCTGGCGTGATTAGAGACACTATTAAAAACTAAGGAATACTGAACTTGTATTTTTGCGTAGCTAATGACTGCACAATTCACTTGTTGCTGTGCAACCAGATCCATTGGTCATTCGACGCGTATTCTGTCTAAACATAGAGTTCGGAAAAAAATCCCATGTTGGAGGAGATAGGTGTCAGTTTCTCCATAACTGAACACCTCGTCCACAGTGTTTATTCCACCTAAACAAAATCCTCCTCCAAAGTGAAAAATAATATGTCAAACACAGCACTCTCTCGTCTCTATTGCATTACTGAACGTCTTGTGATTCAAATAGAAAAATGGAAACTATGCATACAAAGGTAAATTATCAAGTACTGGTCTTGTAGGGATTTTGTTTGATTGCATGGAGGATTTCATTATGAGCTGACATCAGTTAGAGAACCACTGAAAAACCCAGGTACTTGACAGCTGTTTCGTCCTAGTTTGGAACTCTTCAGCAGTACTCACAAAACGGGATTTGAACCCAGGGCCTCCTGGTTACAAGGCGAGCTCGTAGACCATCGAGCCACTGGGACACGATCCAATGGTCCTTGAATTCTAACTTCCGCCAATTCACGACATAGCGTGACCATTTCGCAATCTCTGCTTCTTCGATGAGTTATTGGCTCATCTTCAACCTGCTGTACCCTTCTGGTCACGGCTTCCCACTAGAACCCCAGGTTAACCGCCTGAATAGGGCCAGTCACTAGAGAGCATCAGATTAATTTTCAAGTATTGGTTTTGTAGGGATTTTGTTTGACTGCATGGATGATTTCATCAGGCAGTTAGCCTGTGGTTCTAGTGGGAAGGCGTGACCAGAAGGGTACAGCAGGTTGAAGATGAGCCAATAACCCATCGAAGAAGAAGAGATTGCGAAATGGTCGCGGTATGTCGTGAATTGGCGGAAGTTAGAATTCAAGGACCATTGGATCGTGTCCCAGTGGCTCGATGGTCTACGAGCTAGCCTTTTAACCAGGAGACCCTTGGTTCGAATGCTTGTGGGTGTGTACTGCTGAAGAGTTCCAAACTAGGACGAAACAGCTGTCAAGTACTTCCGGGTTTTCCAGTGGTTCTCTAACTGATGTCAGCTCATGGTGAAATCCTCCATGCAAAGGTAAATTACGCAGACA
Source organism: Trichobilharzia szidati (assembly GCA_944472155.2). Classification (NCBI taxonomy): domain Eukaryota; kingdom Metazoa; phylum Platyhelminthes; class Trematoda; order Strigeidida; family Schistosomatidae; genus Trichobilharzia; species Trichobilharzia szidati. The sequence goes on from OX235273.1 coordinate 153,745,004, forward strand.
CTTCTGTTGCTATTGTAACGATGCTGCTGATTCCTAATGACTTGATTTTTGTTTGCTTGCATGCTTGTCTTTCAAACTCCATGTGACTCTTGTATTTCTTTAGAACTCTTGTTTAATTTCATATTTTCATCCTGATTACAACTCACTTAATTAATTATTCATCTCATTTTTTTAACTTTAATATACTCACTCAGCTCCTCTTATACATTGGCTAATAGTACCAACTATTATTATAGCCATTCATCACTCATTCTTTCTTCTCTCATGAAAAGCTTGCATAAATATATACGATTTTACGGCTTTGTCAATAAATCTGTCGAAAGCGGCTTCTTCTCTGAACCCCTTGTTTGTTTCCACTAAAGGCAATCTAACAGTAGTTATCGTCAGATCAGATTATATTAAGAAGGTCAATCAACACATTGAAACAAGTCCATTTAGGAGACTAAAGAACCTGTAGACAAAAATATGAATAAGATCAAAAAATCTACAACAGATCAAGTCCGCTGAATCAGGTCATCTTTAAGCGAGTTACAATGTTCTCATTTAATATCTGTAACTGATAATCCCACTGGAATATATGGTACCATTAAAATTCAGAAATTAATAGGTTGACGATGACTTGCAGTGAAATCCAGGATACGCATTTGGTCCTATTTGGGGCTAGCCAGCCAGTGGATATATCTACATTCCGCAGTGAGTGATTATGCTCCCATCACCAAAGCTCGAACCCAGTGCCTTTAGTTTCAAACGCCAAAGCATTATCCACCAGACCACTTGGGCAACGAGAACCACCTCTTGTGCAAAGGATAATATTAATCATTAAATTGAATTTTAGATTTTCCCGTCGACTGATTGGACTGAAGTGCTCAGTCTCAGGCTGATATTTCGGCTTCTTGAGCAGATGCTTTGACGATGTCCCCACATGTCATTAGAACTATGAGCACTGGGTTTGAGCCTTGGTAGTGGGAACATCACTACTCACTGGAGAAGGCAGGTACAGCCACTGGCTGCCGAACTTCGAATTAGACTAAATGCTGATCCTGGTGGATTCCACTGCTAATCAGCATGCCCAGACATCGTCAAAGCATATGCACAAGAAGCTGACATGTCAACCTGAGATGGCGCACTTTAGTTCAGTCAATCGATGGAAAAATCCAAAATTGAATTTTTTTAAATTCATAAAGGCCTATTAGAATAGTAAGTGACTTTGAGAACCCTCTCCATATGAGTCGCTTAAATAAGGAACGTCGAAACTGAATCCTATCAGAGATAAGTTGGATTCTGATTCAATCAATTCACAGCATTTGAGAAGAGAATTGGAGGAAATTCAGATAGAAAAGGGATGAAAAATGATTCGTCTAGGATTACAAAGCACATTGTCAAGTGATCCAGGAGAAAGATGCCTCACGTCAGCTGTCACAGAATGCATCATCAAGATCGGTGACGAAGTTGATTTTATCAGTTTCTTCACGCAAATGTATAAAGAAGCTAAACAGCCTTCATATCCTCCTACTAGGGTCTCTCCTTCTCACTTCCAACCTGCTGAGTTCCTTACAGGTTCGACTAAAATTTTGATGTGGTTGAGTTCTTTTGAATGGATGGTTTGATTACGAATCCTTCACCTCCTTACTAGGCTACATCCTCACCAGATACGTCTTCACTTCTTCACAAGCTTGCTAGTCATCTCTCCTGGTAACCTTGAATGTGCCTTTTTGTTCAATGTGTTTTCTCACCCTATTATCTACTTGTCTCGGTGTTGATTGTTTTTTGATCGGAGGTTTAACCTTGTGTTCATCTGATTTTGGTCGTATAGATTGGTAAGTCTTATCTATTTCGATGTATCTATTGACTGATGATTCACGGGAATACCAGGCTTCTGAAAATTCTCTGACATTTTCGGTGTTTCACTGTCTGATATTTGAACTATTGTCCGTGGTTGTCTGTGTACAGTTAGATGAGGGAGTGGGTTTCACGTCTGTTGACAGCTTGTTGATGTTCATGGATACGTAGATGAAGGAGACATCCAACTCAGCCAATGAAGTGTTTTTCGCAGTTGTTAAAATTTATTTTGTAGATGATGCCGGTTTTATCTTCTTTCGCTGTTGAGTCTTTTGGTTGACACATAGCTGAGTGGAGTGGTTTGTTTTTGGTTTGTGTGTGACATCAATTTCTAAAGGTCTCAAGAGTCTTGCAGTGATTTCTGAGACGTTCTCTACTTATGCTAAGACGATTAACTCTGTGTTTTCTTAGGGGGTCTTTGATTTTTGGTTGGTTGGATCGGAGTTAGATGTTTCTCTTTGAAGTCTCGTGGATATCCATTCTTTTTGAAGACTTCCATGATATTTTTTTCAGTTTTCTTTGAGGTAGGAGTGTTGAAATGAGTTCTGGCTCCCATGAATAATTTTTATATGCAACTCCTTTTGTGTACCATTGAGTTGTTTCAGTTTTGGTTGAGTATTTGATCTGTGTGAGTTGGTTTTCTGTGAACTTGAGTTTCCAATTTTCCTGTGGATTTGCGCTTGACTAAGACGTCTTCGAATGGTGTCTTTCTCTCGGATTCTTCTTCTCTTGTGAATCTGAACTGTGAACTTTGTCTAAGTCGTTTCTTCTGATTATAATGAGTGTGTCATCTACGTAACATATAAACATAGAAAAACGTATACATCGAATATTTTAGAATAGTAGTCAATAACAATATTATTGTGTTTTTTAAATAATATCGATTTGTAAAGTAAGATCAAGGGAATTAAAGTTCATTAAAGATGCTTAAATTATTACAGTAGTAAAAATAGAATAGAAAATAGAATATCATATAAAATTAGGTAAGTCCTACAAAAATTTAGGATCATTTGAACCTGGATAGTTAAGGTAAGGACAGTGTCTGAACTAGCTTCTTTTGGGCACATTAATTAGGCTTCTTAATGTGGATCCCAACGGCCAGCCTCAGCAATATTTAGTAAACGAAGTCTTACGGCTAATTTAGGATTTGTTGGTTGGTTTGTGGTAAATGACTTTGAAAGCTGCCTGGATGCCATCAATCTTGCGTTCCGTATCCACAAGATGAGATAGAATAGCGCTACAAATGGATTTAGTTCGTCCTTAACTTCACCAAACACACAGGGTGATGTTCAGAAATCAAACGAGAAACACGCCAAATTGTACGGCCTATGTAACTGGTTCCACAAGAGCAGTTAAACTGATAGTTACACACATATATATATATATATATTTGTAGAGCCAGAAGAAGAGATTATCGAAAAGGATATTCTTTGTTCAATTATTTAATTAAACGTCATATTCATTCCAGAAGGGATTTTATCAATAAACTCTATAATTTCCAGACGGCTAGTTCCATCAAGAAAGTATGTACCATGATAAAAATTATAATTGTATGACTCTTCTTCGTTAATAGTTTCTAAGTATCAACAAAACTAAAATTCTATTCTTGAGGTATTTTGAATAAGGATAAGAAGATTAACACAATCTTAAAAAGTTTAACACTTTCATCTTGACTAAGCATGTCACATTAAGGCATTCAGTTGTGTATTTGTTCATTTAAAAATCTCGACAGAATCACATGAAAATGTGTGGATTATATGAAAATCTTCAGCAAAACTTCATCTGCGGTTTTACTGAAAGAAAAAAAACATTTTGGAATTTATCTTATAAGATATGTAGACAGCTTACAGACGTTTATCTGTTCTCATATGATTTCCGAATCAAATAATAAAAGCGGAAAGAAGTAAAAACACTTCATAGAACGTAACAGATACCTTGGAAAAGTATCCGCATATATTTCGATTTTCTCATCATTTCGTCTCCTGTAAATGATGCGAATCTTTATGAGGCTGAGTTAAAGCTGATGAGAACCTGCTCAAGTTATTTTATATACCCAAACAACTGGTTCAGACTGAGTCGCATTTCAAAGTCCCAGATGTTATATATCGGCTTCTGCTATGTAGACATTTATAAGGCAGTAGCCTGCAGTGAAATGCAGGGCTCCAGTTCCGACTTATTTAGTATCACTTGTCATCTGGATACACCTGTAATCAGAATGCGTAATGTTGTTCATATTGAGACTCGAAGCTGTCATGTATTGTTTGAAAGACAAACGTGATATCCACTGGGTCAGAGAAGCCATCTATTGTGTGACTGGCTCTGGTTCCAATTAGTTGAAATTACTATGAATCTAAGTTAGACGACGAGGTAAAAAAGAAACTCAGGAAATTCCATAGTTTGGAACTTTTCGTCAGCTCGCATCGATAATCCCAACGGGAGATGTATTCAGGACCTTCTGTTTACGAGAGTTAATCATGCTGAGAGACAAAATTCAGGGACTCCAGTGTCAGTCAGTGACATGGGTGATTTCTGTCCTGACTTGGTGGGATTCACTATTTATAACTTCACACACTAGAAGATCACACAAAGTCATCCTATCTGAAGTCTTCAGATGACGTCACTTGTGTTGGTGTTAATCCCACTTCGTCGATTAGGCTTATTGGAGCGATTGTTTGATAATATTAAATTACCAAGTATGCGGTGCGTCGGTGGCTTAGCAGAAGAATGCTCGATAACCACGTAGATGGTTTGGGGATTGATCCCCGGCCACCGACGCACTCCTTAACCTCGCTAAACTAGTAATAAAACTAGCAAAGAGGGAGGGTTGAGTATGAGGCTAGCAACCGCATTCCTTAAAATTGAATACCTGTGCTATCGACACCTCAAATCTCTAGCTTGATGACATATGTTCCGCTAAGAACGTAAAAAAATAAATAAAAGAGTGTACGGATCAGTGCCTACAAAAGCATTGTGCACTCATTCAATGGATTGCAATCTGATATCTCAGGTTTTCAAACCTTACAGATACCTAGTCACTGACTTACTGACTTACTGAGAAATTCATGACTCGAATGCTAAACGTATATTAGATAAGTAGAAGAAATTATTGACTGTAAGCCATATGAAAAAGAATGGAGGCTACATTTTTTTATTAATATTTCATTATTTGTGGTTACAAGTGTTCAGCTACCTAAACGCCTTGAAAAACTTAATGGATCTTACTAATCTATGCTTTCGGCTGTCGAAGAAGAGTCGAATTCCGTATTTAACTTCTTAGGTACATCTAGACAGGAAGAGAAATCTTATCCTTTTCTATGCTTCAGAATCCAGAAAATCTGCTCTATAGATACAGTCGACTTAGAAATAGAAAACTTTCACGTGGTGATGGATATCCTAGCAGGTTTATCGACAGAAAAATCAAGAAAGAATCCATTCCCAGCATAATATTTTATAAGTTAGCTGTTCAAAGCCGACAGTATTTCTGAAGTAATTAAAAGTCGTTTATCTAAATGTATTAAACGGTGTTTTTATGCAGCTGACTTACAGTTGGGATATACAAGCCTAAAATATGGTCTGGCAATGCGTCATAGATAAACTATCGCTTATGTCCACCTCTACATGCATGCATCTACTCATTTACATGCTTGTGTGGAGCTGATTACATTAGAAGTTGTTAGCGTGTTTTCCATAAACGCGTAGCTGAACATCACCCGGTTTGATTAATGTAAGGTGAGCATAGAACGATGAGGTTTTCAAACAGGACCAAATCTAACTACTTCAACAGCCTAAGTTATCTCCACTTATGCACAGCCGCAGGTGTAGCGATACATGGACAGAAACCTAAATTATTTGTTCGAAAACGTTTTGCTAAACCCCTTTCTTTACTTTCACCAAAGTAATGCTGGCTTTTTATTTTATTCTGTTTACCACTTGAATTCATTCCACTTCACTCCGTCTTCACCGTCTTTATTGTTAACATCATCGTCCGCTTAATTTTTTCGACAACACGACCTACTATTTTTAAAATAACAATACCAATTCACTTATTTAATAACGTTTAAAAGTTTTTTAATTCACCCCCTTCAGCTCTACCTCCTTAATGCATCATCGTAATTATCTTTATACTTGTAATATGTGCAATATTGACTGAGTAATTTTGATTATCACTTGACGGCTTCTTTTTATGTAATCTAAATACGACTGTACGACAGCTTGAAAATGAAGTAGTCGTTGAAAAGGGATATTTCTTCGCTGATGCAAACTGTGCTTCTCCTCATTTCTGTAAACACAATAGAGCAGTTTTATGTCATTCTTTTCATATATCATTTTTTTATCATTTTTATATCATTCTCAATTTAGTCAAACCATCGGTCATTTTGAGATTTATAAAAGATACATGGACGACACTTTCGTTATCTGCGATAAAAATGTAATTCTTGATGATGTCCTGTTTACTTTCAACAACTGCCATCCTTCTTCACAATTCACCGTAGAAAAGGAATCCGAACTATGTATCCCCTTTCTTGATGTGTGCCTTAGCAAAGGTGATGACGGATCTCTCAAAAGATCTATCCACCGGAAACGAACATAGAAAGGACAACTAACTAATTTTTACAGTTGGGTGCCTATCTCCAGGAAAAGAAACTTTATTCATTCGCTTTGCTATAGGATAAGGAAAATCTGTAGTTCTGATTCCGATGACTCGGAACTTGACTTCTTAAAAATCACTCTCGCAGAAAACGGTTACCCTAACCGATTTATTGACAGCAACATGAAAGATAAGCAGTCTAAACTGGTCACCGACTCAATTCCAATGAAAACCATATTCATGAACTTAGAATTCAAAGATGATCAAGCTTCGGATATGCTCAAAAATCGTCTCTCTAAATCAGTCAGTAAGACGTTCTATGCAGCGAAATTACATATGGCGTTCACTAGCCGCAAGTCGTTCTCCATTTCTATGAAAGATAACCTCCCCCATCTGTCCTCCTCCATTTGGACCTATCAGTTCACCTGACCTTGTGGAGCAAAGTGTATTGGCTCTAGCCTGAGGACGCTTTCCACACAGGTACGGGAAGATATTCTACCATGGTTTAACAAGCGAGAAAGGAAGGGTGTGCGAAGCTCTATTCTAGAACACCTGATCGACTCCTGTCACTCTGCTGATCCTGACCATGATTTTAAGATCATATGTGGAATCCATGCTAACTTCTCGCGTTTTATTCGTTACAGACTTCTAAAGACAGCTGAGGCCTTGGCAATTCATGACTTTAAGCCAGACCTTTGTGTACAAAAGAAGTATGTACAATCCCTACTTCTGCCTTGGCCGTAGACTGATAGACATTTATTATTTTGTTTATTTAGTTATTCTACGATTATTATTATCATTATTATTATTACTTTTCTCACTCTGAATCTTTTCCACTTGAACCACTTGACATTTTAAACCCAAAATTAGTAATATTAATATTTTTACTTTGACAATATTTAATCCTATCTTATCGAATTTCACACCACGTTATGTAACATTTTAAATTTGTCTACTAATCTTAAAATTATGTACCCATTCCCAAAATCTATACACCCTATGTATTATTCTATATACGACATTAATTATTTCGCCACTTGACATTAAACTATGATTATAATCGCAAATATTTTAATTGCATTTCATACTATTATTATTCACACCTTTGACCTAATTCCCTCACCAGATATAATTTCTTAAAAGTCAAATGTGTATATACGATTGTACAGCTTGATAATAAATTCGCTGAAAAGAGTCTCTTCGCTGAATATTGTGTACTTTATGCTACAATGGGAATTATTAATTTATATCTCCACGTTTTAGATCATTGATCATCAACCTGTTGTTTAATAATTTTCTCTGGAAAGGAGGTGTAAGGACCAAACCACAAATATGTCGACACAAACTCTGGAAACCAACAGAGGGGTATATCTGCATATCTTGCCAAACTTCCACGAGTTATGCGCAGTCAACGTTTATATTAATGGTTTTATAAACAAGGTTTGCTGTAACAGAATAATAACAATAATAATAATGATAATAATGACAACAACAATAGCTGATGTCGTCAACAATGCCATCTGGTGGTGCTATACAGTTTAAATGTTCTTCCGTTGCAAAATACATACTGTACAACAGAATTAGTTGACAAAACGCGATAGTAAACAACCTGAGAGTCAATAATAATATTCCCAGCGAGGCGGGATTTAAAGTATGTTTGCATTAATCAAATAGAACCAAAACAGTTTTCTTGCAAACAGTTCACGATCAAGCCCAAGCAGTTTGACGTGATTCAAAACAAAGTCTCAACCGTAAGACAACACGTTGATATCAGTAACAGAACACAATGGTAAACAGCAGTCTTCAAAATAAGGATAAAGCAAGAGCAATGAGTCATTAACCTCATACCAACCAACAAATCTTAACTTCGCCTTAAGAGTTCGTTCACTAAATATTGTTGAGGTCGTTGGGATCCACATTAAGAAGCTTAATTTATGTGTCCAAAAGAATCTAGTTCAGACAGTGTCTTTAACTTGATTTTGTAGAAATTGCTTTAATTTTAGTTGATATTCTATTTGCTACCATATCTTTGTTATTATTATAATTTTAGCATCTTTAATGAAGTGTAATTCCATTGTGATCTTACTTAACAAATCGATATTATTTAAAAATCACACTAATATTGTTATTGACTACTATTCTAGAATATTCTATGTATATAAATTTATATATATATGATTGTAGAGCCAGAAGAGGAAATTATCGAAAGGGATATTCTTCACTCAGTTATTTTGTGTTATACAGATGTCTGAATAAATATTTTTGCTTTAGTCTGACTAATCCGGCATTACTCTGGTGACTAGTCGTTCACACTCTGTTTCTCTCACAGAACAGGAATCACTTACTGAGTATATAATCAGTTCTGTTGAACAGCTACAGAGTTCTTGCTACCATACGTTATTCGCAACAATATTTCGTTCTTTTTTTATTACTTTGAGTGATATTTGAATAAAGGGCAAGTTCGGAATGAGAATTTGATATTTTTCAGGAATTAGGCGATTATCACTATAAGTATTCCATCTTGCAAAGAGCTTATTTCTCTGAATAAGGCTATTAATTTGAACTTAACTTCTAAGTTGATGTTCAAATTTAATATTCTCCGCAAATTTAGGTACATTTTGGCTGTCATGAGTATAACAAAAAGACAACATCCCGAACTGCGGCACTGGGTGACTAGGGTTCGAAACTCAGGAGGGACAAAAAACCTTAGGAGATTGCAGGTACGCCTTGCATACAAGTGCCATGGTTAGCATCACTGTTGTATTTTGTATCCATAAGATGAGATAGAATAGAGCTGCGAATAGGTTTTGTTTCTCCTATGCTTAACCACGCAGGGTGATGTTCGGAAATCCGACGAGAAACACGCCTAATTGTATGTCCTAGGTAACTGGCTCACCCCACATCAGCAGTTAAATTGGTAGATACACACGGGAGAGGCGAGATTAGGTAGTTTATCGTTTACTTTCGAAATCATAAGAGGAGTGGTTTTAATACACAACGTAATTCGGCTGCAGGGAATGCTCCTTTTACTGCATTTCTAAGGCGCTGTGTTAGTATCTCGCTGATGTTGTTTGCCTCTGACGAACTGCATTTGTAAGAATGAGGCCTTTTTAGGAACTGTCCTTGAGCTGCTTTGACTTTAGATTTATATTCTTATCAATAAACTTTTCTGGATAACCTTTTTCACTCAGCAACCGTTTGACACTATTAAGTTCCTCATCAAGACATTCATCCGAGCAGACTGCTCTTGCTCTGTGAACAAAGCACTTTATCGAATTGTGTTTGTATTTTAAGGGCACGAAGCTGAAAAAACGAGTATACTGAGAGTCAGTTGATGTAGGTTTTCTACATACACTTCTTATTGTACCATCCTCTTTTCTGGTCACAAGGACGTCTAGAAATGAAATCCTAGACTCCTTTTCTTTCTCAGTAGTAAAATTTATTGCAGGATGAACTTCGTTAAACTTATTCAGGATGTTCTCTGCATCTTCCTCATTTTTCATAATCAAATATGTATCATCCATGCACCGACAATAGAATTCAAGTTAATCAGTTATTTCCTTCAAAAGCCCATTTTCTAGTTTCGCAAGGAAAATATCGCCTAGAATGGGTCCTGGTGATGAACCCATTGCCACACCATTGATTTGTCTATATATACTTCCGTATTAAATAAAAAGTAGACATTCATTGTACATTTCATCTTCCTTCTTAATGTCTTCTACTTTACATTGACTTCTCGATAATACCTAAATCTTATGAGGTTCGTTTAGAAAACGTTGAAGGTTCCCAAAGAATTTCTCTAACAAATTAGGCGTTAGTTTTGGTCTGATTTATTGACACATCAACAGAAGTGTTAATTTGAGGGGGGCGGGCTGAACACGATATTTCATAGATTACCTAACCTCTTCACAGTATTCTTTAGCTAAGTGAACTGAAAATCCCTCAACAGTATTTTTTGTGAAATATCCGGATCTACGTATCACATTCTCCTGCAGACAGTTAATCCAGTCTAACGCTAAGGACAAGATACCGCTTTTGGCCACCTCAATGTGTATTTATCAATTTACTTGCTCGTGTGGAGAAAAGTATATTGGCCGTACGCAGCGTATTCTGGAACACTGCCCAGCTTGGTTATCCAGAGGAGAAAAGAAGAATAGCAACAGCTCGATCCTCGAACATGTTGTCATCTCTGGACATCGAGCACCCCTACATGAATGCTGCACAGTGTTACACAGAGTCCCTCAATATCATACATAGGGGCATCGGATACGCCATCTGTACACAGCTGAAGCATTAGCTATTCGAGATCTGAAACCGGACCTCTGCATCCAAAAGCGATACATACATTCTTTTGCCCCACCCTGGCCAGAGTAAATTTCTTACCACAATTTTGCTTCTTTCTTTTATTATGTAAGTTCACTATTATTATTATTTTATGAATACTTTCATTATCATCATTATTCCCATCATCTATCTATCTATTCCAAGGACAAAATTTACCAGTATCTGATTGGTCTAAAGATTTCTTTGTTATTGGAAACATTTATTTCCCGATACGAATTTAAAACAAACAATAAAGGTTAATAAAGCTGTATTTAATGAATTCATCAAATTTCTGTAGAACTCGTGTTTGTGGAAGCAAATACATATGTGGTACGGAAAGGAGATTGTCTACTCGCATGATGGAGCATTTGCCAAAATGGTTGAAAACAGCTGAGTGCAAAGTGCCAAAATCCTCAATAACAAAGCATCTTGTGGATTACGGGCATGATGTCGACGTGGTCAAGTCATTCTCTATTGTCAGCAGACAAAGAAACAACAAGATGCTTGCAATTGCAGAGGCTTGTGCAATTCGAGTTTACAAACCAGGTCTCTGTGTAGAAAAGGAGATGGTGGTGACTCTGAATCTACCATGGTAATACGTTTTACTTATAATTCTACCTCTTATTATTATTATTTTTATTATTCTTGATTCATTTAAAATTATCCTTTATCAGTAGCATTATCTTAACTCACTTCAACATTATTATTATTATCGTTATTGTTATTATAATTGCGTCGGTGGCACAGTGGTTAGGACTCTCGCCGACCATGCACATGGTCCGGGGTTCGATCCCCTGCCGGCGCACACCCGATATCAATGGTATGCCTGAATTTGGGCAACCGATATCCATGCTGAAAATTCCATACTTGTACTGAAAATACGGTGTGGAATCAAGCTGTAAATCAAATAAATAAATGATATTACTCTGTATTCAATTCCTGATATATTCTCTAATGACTTATTTTTTTATCTAAGTGATATATTTGATGTAATTGAAGCGTAATGCAATTTATCTTAATTTTGATCTCTCATGTTCCTTTTCCCCTTTTCTATTTGAACATGACCTGGAAAACATTCGCACCTGTCTTTCTGTATGACTTATTCAATGTAGTTTGTTTACTTATCAGTCATATAACTCCCAGTGTAATTTCAAAACTATATATATCCGTGTATGTAAAGTATTCAGTCCTATATCTCCCAATGTAACTTCAAAAGTATATATCCGTGTATGTAGAGTATTCGGCTGACGAGTTCTACCGAAATTTGATGAATTCATTAAATCCTGCTTTATTAACCTTTATCGCTTGTTTTAAATTTCTTTGTTAATTATAATTACGATTGTACAGCTCATAAAAATGAATCGTCGAAAAGAAAATTTTCTCCGCTGTTTGTGCCGTTTTCCTATAAATATCCAGACAGTTTTAACTGACAGTGTAATTAACATTTTGAAGTCTTCACCCCGCATAATCCCTTCATTAATAATTCGTCCAACTGAAAATTGCCTCAAATCTAATAGAATCCGAAATTAGCAGTAATTAGCTAAAAGGAAAAAAGAACAACGTTTGCTCGATTTCGATTCAATTTTGACAAGTAAAATTAACTACAAATTCGATAGCTACTCTCATTAAGATGCCTAAATATTTTACGCTTAATTGGTTTTATCCTGTTTTTTATTATTTTTTTTGGTGGTTTGTTTCCCCCATATGTTTTAGAGATTGAAGAATAAGCCCACAATGTTATCGTTTAAAAAAAATTAAAAATTAAAATTTGGGTAAGTTTTACCGCCTTCGCAAATTTCTTCTTATCATCAACTCATCTCAATAAACTTTTTTTCTTTCAGACAACACGTGAGCCTAAAAAACTAACTGCGAAAAGGAAAAAAATGTGACTGAAAACATTGAATTCTTGTGCCTATCAGATTTTAGTAAGTGTTCGTTTCAAAGGATTTCAGTATTCTTCGATAGAGAAAGAAAGACCAGATTCTCAGAATATAATGATATCATCATTATATTTCACAGGTTCTCATCATCTAACTGCAAACTACGTGAAATTACATTAGTTATAAATAATAACATCTTATACTTCAATGATTCTAAGGTAATAAAGAAAATAATAAAGGTTTTTGTATTTCCCAATGAATGAAAAACAAAACGATATTTCTTTTACTGAAGTTTTGCTATTTATTGCTAATGGCTTTATCACAGCATTATTAAACCAGAATTTACAAAATGTCAGCATATATAGGACAAAGAGTTGAGGGGTGAGAAAATAGACTTTCGTCAAGTTATAAAGAGGACATATTCAAAGTCAAAGTAACAGTGAAGATCACTAAACTAAATAATAAAAGTAATAGTACATCTGTTATGGTATCAAAACAAAGTTTACTGGCTTGATCTTTGTTCGTCAGTCTGGGGTCATTTTTCGTTGTCAAGTTGGTCAATTGGTGAAGATAACAAAAGCAAGTGCAGATTGTTGGATTTGATCAGTGTGTAAAATTATAAAAAGCAGTTTGTATTTACATAGTGAACTTGCTGATCACATTCGTGTTGATTTTGTCACTTCATGGGGGAGGGGAGGGAGGTGTTGTAACCAGGTCAGATTCTGTTTTAGTCCATCATTCGCATTCAGATTAGCTGGATTCCATTTAATATGAATTGCTTCATATGATATTAGACGTTCTTTGTGATTTCTGAAATGCTTTTTCTGGATTATTTCTATATTGTCAAAATCAATTGTGTGGCCTGATTCTATAGTGTTTAGACAAATGGCTGGTGATTTTTCAAGTTTTCCTAATTCAGCCGGATTTCTCGGTGGTCGAACAGATGCTCTACGGTGTTCATTTCTTCTGATTTTGATTTCTCAAGATGTTTGTCCGATGTATATCGCATCACATCCCAAGCACTTTACTTTATAGACACAATTAGATAGAGAATCTTCACGAATTTGGTCTTTTTTATGGACAAGGTTGCTTTGAAATGTGTCTGGTGTTTTGAAGAAAACTCTAATGTCGAGCTGATTGAGTACTCTTCCGATATCATCTGACGTCTCTGATCTATGTGGAATGATGACTGTTGCGGTCCATGTTTTCGGAATGCGTTTTCGACCATACTTATTGTCTGTGTTGATTTTGTTGATGAAGTTCGTTGAGTAGTTGTTTTGATTGAGAATTTAAGTAATGTTTGATATTTCTCCTTTTCCTTTCTCATCTGTTATCAGAGAGTGTGCTCGTCTAAGAAGACTTGAAACAACTGAAATCTTTGCGCGGATGGGGTGTGATGATTTGAAGTCTAAATATCCATTGGAGTGGGTTTTCTTCCTCAATATGGATACACTAAACTGTCCATTTGCCCTTCTCTTAACTAGGCAGTGTAGAAATGGTAGTTCACCGACGTCTGATTCTGCTTCCGAAGTAAACTGGATTCTGGGAGATACACAGTTTATTTTCTCAGGAAATTAACCGTTTAGATCTCGTTTTAGCACTACAAAAGTATCATCTACATGTCTTAACCATATTTCAGCAGTGAGTATGCTTGAAAAGATGTTATCTTCGAATCCATTCATGAAAACGTCAGTGACTATTGGGGAAACTGGTGGACCCATGGCAACACCATTTGTCTGTCCATATAAATTCCCTTTAAATGTAAAATAATTACTTTCTCGATGGAATTTCAAGCTCTTGATTATTTCACTGGTGTCCAGTGGACATCTTTGTGATAGCGTTGTATCTGATTCTGGTAGACTGGAAATGATATCAAGACTTTCGGTAATAGGGATATTAGTATATAATGAGTTAATATCATAGCTTACCGTAATGTCTTTATCAATTTCTCGGTGTTCTATTTTGGATTTGAAATCATATGAATTTCTTATAATATTTTGAGTGTCATTTTGTAGTGGTTTTAGCACCGAGAGTAAGTATTTAGATAGGTTGTATGTCAGTGAGTTGCTGAAATCTATTACTGGTCTTAATGGAACTGTGGGTTTATGTATCTTTGGTTGACCGTAGAATCTTCAAGGTACATAAGATTTTGGTTTTAGTCTAAGCCAGAGAGGATTTTCAATTTTAGGTTTCATTTCTTGAAGAAGTCTGTTTGTATTTAGTTTCATTTTGTTGAATTCGGCGGATTTCTTCTTCTCTTCAATAAGTAAGTATGGTCCTTCAGATAGGTGTTCAATCGCTTTCTTTTCATAATACGTTCTGTCAATTATTACAGTGACGTTCCCCTTGTCGGCTTTCGTTATAACGATGCTTTTGTCTTTCTTCAAATTTCCTAAGGCTTCATATTCTTGTTTGGTGAGATCAGATGGTATGTTTCGTTGTGTCATTAATATGTGTGATATCTTTTGATGAACAGATTGTTATTCTTCATTGGGGAATCGTTGTACAGCAAGTTCGATCATAGGTGCTATTAAAAAGAACATTATAAGGTGAACGCATCCGGAATATAATCATTACAATTGAACTTACCATCAATTTATATACTATCAAACTTTGAAGAAAAAGGGGATGATATAATACAGAAAACTGAAAATATCTAATGAATAGTGTTAGCTTGTACGTCAACATGGCAAATCAAAAATGTTAAAGTTCATCAAACTGGAAACTAGCTTAGTGAGCAGAGTTCACTAATGTGTATGACTAATCAGTGTAATGAAAGTGATACGGCCACGAAGGAAGTGAGAGATTGACCACACTCTCTCTGTCTGTGTGCATAAGTTTGGTCTGAGACGTTTGATTGCAATTGCTTCAGCAGTAAATCGTAGTAGATTCGCTGTCCTTTGCATGTTTATTATTTTGAAGGATTTGTGAATCCTGACAAAATGACCTGCATCCACAATGTGTCTGGTAATTGCACTTCATAAATATCCGCTTCCTTTGAAATTTCATTTTAAATCTATAAACCATAGCAGTTAGAAAATCACCGGAGATCAAGGATTACTGGACTGCCGTTCCCGCGCCTGACCTGCTGTACCCTACTGATTACGACTTGCCACTTAGACCCACGTAACTACCTTCCTGAATGTGGTGGGTCGCTAACGACAAGATCCTGTAACCAACCAGTTAAATCCCTACCAACCATTACTTGAACATAGTAAAGCTTTATTAATTATCTGAAATTATTCCGGTGTGATAAGAGCGTTTTATTTTGACCTTTTGAACACGCTGTGATCATTTAAAGTAATTTAAAGTGACTCAGCCTGACTTGGTGCTCAAATTATTCCAGGAAATTCATAACATCTATGGTCAGGATATTTATAACAATAAAGCCTAATCAGAATAAATTTTTATCCGTTTTAAAGTCTACTGTGAAGAGTGATTGGCAGACACTAAAAGGATTCTCGAAGTTCGCATCCATGAACAAATGATGACAATATGAAATAATAATATGCATCTATTCTATTTAACTGGTGGATGGTGACTAGCGGTGGAATCCTGGACGCGTATTTCGTCCTATTTAGGACTCGTCACCTGGATATTTCTATCATGGCTTTGTTCTAGTTGTTGCACGTCTAGTAACTAGGACCGAAAGGTTGATTGTTAAAATATGAATTTTACTAAGGAAGGGAGACAATAAAATGTCAGAGAAGAGTCCCAAACCAGGATAAAAGAGATGCCTAGCCGGACGCCTTATTTTTCAGTGATTTTCTAGGTGATATGAGCTCATTGTCAGACCTTATACACAATGTAGTGGCAGATTCACAAGGAGTCACACTATATGATACAGATTTTGATGAAACGACCGTAATTCTTTGCAAAGTTTTTGGAGAACAAGCATCTGTATTCAGTATCTGGTACAAATGTTTAATTTGGATTAAGGAACAATGTATAATGACAACCTTGCTTTTGCTGGTAAACTTAGCAGTTCACCAAGCAAAAGGTCTTTCACTAATTCGAGAGTTGTGTATTACAGACAGAACTATAAGTATCTTCCCGTGATCCTCCAATTAAAAATCTATTAGAAAACTGGGGTGCTAGGAATGACTAACTGTGACTGGACACTAGTCATTGAGTAGTGTTATGCGTCTGGACCTTTATCTGGTGTTGACTGAATTCTCTCAGTCCGGTTTCGTAGTGTTACCAACACGCTAGGTGGCTAATTATCACGGTGAGTTTGGAATTGTTGATATTATGTGGTTGGAAGCAATCGGTAGGAAGCTATCTACCAAGGTTTCATGATAGTTGGCACTCACGAGTGAGCAAGGCGCATTCGCAATTATGAAGGAACTCATGTCCCTACTTCCAGAGATTTGAACCCGCGTCAACCAGTGGTTCATTCAGAAAAGTTACCGCTGAGCTACTCTGCTTCGCGATTGACATCCTATATGACTGACACTATTGGATACTTTGATGGGACTTTAGTTACTAGTGTCATGTGTTTAGTCCATTGTTTGGTGCAGACTGAATTCTATCAGAAAGGTTTTCAATTTGATTACCATCCTAGGTAGCTTGCCATCCCGATGAACTTTGAATTGCTGATTTTTAAAATGGTTGGAGGTAATCGGAAGGAACTGAGCTCGAATAGCTCAGTGGTAACATTTCTGACTGCATTACTGGGTGATGCGGGTTCGAATCTCAGAAGCGACATAAGCGAGTTTCTTCGAGGGTGCAGATACGCCTTTCTGAATGGTGAGTGCCAGCTAGCACGAAACCTAGGTGGATGGCTCCCTGCCGATTGCTTCCAGCCAGCTAATCTCAAGAACTGACTATCTTTGTTAGCCGTAAATTCATTGATTTGTAAAGAAGAATTTACTCTGTACTGTGAACAATAAAACTGCTGTTATCTTCACTAGTGTCTCCATCAAATCCAGACTCCCTAGTGTCTACTCACTGTGGGAGGATATTTTCAAGTGGTCAGTGTCATCAATGGAGGCTCATTCTAGTCGAATTAGACTACAATCAATCGAATCACTAATACGCCTTTCCAACAATGTTCTAACAAACAGTGGTAAAAACAATACCTCGATTTAATACACCATTGATAGATGACTATCGAGAGGATATTATTCAGGAAGTGTAAAGGCGTAAAATGCTTACAGTAATAGATGAGAAAGAGATCTATAAGAACTACGGAAGCAATTTTACATTTAAACGCCAAAGATTTAGAACAAATCGACTAAAAGATTTTATGCAATAATAGAAGACCGTGTCATGGCCTAGATTGTTCAATTAATTATGTGGGCAAGTCAGATAAGTCGGAGGAGGATTAGACTGAATGAACATTGACAATGCAATGCAATATAATTCATCTTATATTATCTCATTCAAGTATAACAATGAAAGCGAATTTGTATAAATCGAATATTTATCAATAGTAGATCTTTCAAGGGTTGAGAATATGCAATTGTTTAACATTATGATTTCATTACTCAGTATGTGCTAATGAGAAAGGGAGATCGTTATCTGAATGTCATATTCATCCATTTAACTTGCAGGGTAAGATGAATGGCATCATGAAACTCAGTGACATCACTCAGGGACCTGACATGCAATTGATTTTATCACTAAACGACGTTGCATGATGTTCAAATAGACAATTCACTTTATGTCCTTACAGCTGATTTACTTACTTTTAGTTGGTGTTCCTGGAAGGGTTGTTCATTCTCCTTTTCTGCTTTCCTTCTTATAACATAACTTGCTTCATTCCAGTGGAGTCAATTTCGTTAGGTATGAAGACGATTTAACTGTTTACATGCAGGTCTTATCGCAGGCAGACTGTCCCAAAATATATAACTCTTTATCAAAAATTAGTTGGTATTCCTGTTCAAATGATCCTCAGCTAAATCTCTGAGAACGTTGAATCAGTAGTTTCACTTTCAGAAAAAAACGAGACTTAGATAAATGTATACGTTACCATAATTGTTGTGTCAGAAATGGTACTTAATTTGGAACCAATTTCATCGTTATTATTATATTATTGAGTTAATAATGGGACACAGGTATTCAATATTACGTCTTCAGTTTGTTCCTCTTTCTGTGGTCCCCTTCAGCTGATGACACAACTGGCCAGTAGTCTCCTCTCCCCTCCTCCTGACAGCATATTCTCAATGTCATACTCGGATCAATGCCAAGATAATCGTTTCCCATCCAGATTGCGCTCTAGAGCCTGTCTGTCAACAGTCTTCTCAATGTGTGCTCAATCCATCTCCATTTTCCTCTTCAAATTTCCTGAACGACCGGTTCTTGGTTAGTTTGTTTTCATAATCTCATGCTGCTAATTCTTTCTGGTCGTTTGATCGAAGACTCCTATTGATAAAGGTCTTCACTAGTCTGTCGGAAATAATTTTCGAAACGTGCCATTTATTAAGTTACAATTTAATGGTGACTTATCAAGTGAGATTTTATTCCAAAGACCATCAAGGAGTATACGACGAACATTTCACGCAGCACACCTAGTTGGATAGTTTTACCACATCTATGTGTATTTATCAATTCAACTATACTTGCGGTGACAGTTATGTTGGGCGTACTACTAGACAGCTTAGCCAGAGTGTTAAGTGACATCTAACATCGTGGTTTGGTAAAGGACAGACAAAAATAATCCGTAGCTCAACTTTGTCACACTTAATTGATAGTGGTCGTGCAGTGGAGAAAACGAGGGCCTTCAAAGTAATTCATCGTATCCCACCGAATCTTTCCAATAGACTTCGTATTCGTCTACTGCACACAGCTGGGGCGATAGGCATTCGAACTATTAAACCTAAACTATATATTCAAAAAAGTTCGTACAGCCATTATTCCTTCCTTGGCTTACTAAGACATAACCAACTAATCACTTCTACACCACCTCTTGTTTATATTTTCAACCCCTTTGATATAAGTATAAAACTTGGGCACTGTGGTAGAGTATAAACCCATAATGGATAAGATTTTATTTTGATAAATCACACAGTGTTGTACAGTTATATTAACTGATGACGTTACTAGCACAAACTATTGCTCATAATCATATCAACTTGATATATCTTGGATTTTTTCATTACCATGATTATTCCTGGTCTTCCTACAACATGTGAGTTTGTAGGAGGATATTTTTTCTAAATGTAAACACGTAAGGAAGTTAGGACAAGCGGATTCATTCCATCTTCGCTTTCACAGTTTTTTTCAATTCCTGTAATCTACCTATTTCCGTTTATTGATCGCCTCACCTCAATCTTTCCTCCACTACCTAAAGGAGATTTTTTTACACTGAGACGAGCACTATGTGTTACCGATAGAGCAAGTGGTGTACCGCTTGACTCACGCAAGAAATTCGCGAATATCACCTTGTTCGATACTGAAAATCCTCTCAACATTCAACTCTTCTCTTGCATCTAAGTAGGAGCAGCAATAGACTTTACCCATTGGACAGCTAAGTATAAGACATTTCTACGATACCTTATTGGGCGTGTGTTTTATTTCATAAGAAAGTGTTAGGTATGAAACAGCTAACTCACTGAGAGACACTAAGTAAGCGGCCCTTTTCATTATTATCACTTTTTCTGTTCCCTATTGGTTGTAATTGCACATTGGCATTATTATCATTGTGAACAGTCTTCTAAATTATCTCCTCTAGTACTATATAAGGAAAGCAGAAAATAAGATGCAATATCGTTTCATTTACTGGAAATCCTCACCGATCAATACCAGTGGAAATAATCTGGAAGAGTTTACTTCTTTCAGTTGTCTAGGAAGTGTTATTTCGACGCCAACGCTATCCAGACCCGGAAAGGCAAGGTGCTCCTTCAACACTCTGAAATCAATTTTATTATCTTCTGCACTCAGGATAAAGAAGAAGGTTTGGATTTTCAACACAATCACTCGGTCAGCTCTATATAGATCATAAACTTGACGAGCCCAAGAAAGTACTGCAGAAAGCCTGCTGCAGACTGTTGTCAACAAATTCTTTTGCTGGCTTCATACTGAGCATGAAACGGTCAGAAAGATTAAGCATCGACGAACTACAATCACAAACAAATTAATAACTGGTCGCTTATTAAATATACGGGAGAGAACATGGAGATGTTTTTGGTACACACTGAGGAGATCATCGAATAACGCAGATAGCCAAGCAATGCCTCGTGTAGTATCCGAACGGGAAACGACAATTTGTGCGTTGTTACCAGTGTGACTTGGAGGACATCACAGATTATGAGCAATCGTGGGTCTAGGAGAGCAGAAGTGCAGAGAATAGGGCATAGTGGAGACCCGGAACTCAATTTTTTTCTCATTCTTTCACGTTCTCAGTGGAACACAGGTCTTCAAGCTACAGGCTTGAAGTTTCTGTAGCAGTGTTTATTTTACAGGATGGGGTTGCTAGCCTCATGCCGAACCCTTCCTCTTTAACAGCTTTATTACCTGTTTAGCGAGGTAAAGGAGCGCGTCTGTGGCCGGAGATTGAACTCCGGACCACATGAGTCATGATTGGCGAGCATCCTACCTCTGTGACACCAACGCACAATAATTACTATAACTTGTATATTTATTACGTTGAAAATAGACCACTCGCATAAAGAGAGAGGACCATTCATTTGAAGAAGGCATAGAAGAATTCTGAACGTCATAATAGTTCATGTCTTGCCTAGAATTGTAAAATTATCAAGTCGGATCTTCAAGTTCATAGCAAGATTAATCTTTCCATTTAAAAACAAAAAGGCTTTAAGATATCATCGAATATCTTCAATTTCAAATCCTGATTTCTAGGTCACAATGATCTTCTTGTCAAAAAGTAATATTAAATTCCATTAGAAAGTGTTCAGAATGGGATAGAGACAGCGTGAGTGAAAGAGGTAGAAAGACGAAACATTTCTTGAAATATTCATTTGAGGTTAATTATAAAAAATTGATGAAAGATTAAAATATGACTGTGTAATTACTAAGAGATATTAGGGAAAATAAAAGGAAATGAAATAACTTAAGCAGAATTAAAAACCTCATTTCTAATAATAAGGTTAATATGCGTATTGAATAAGGTCATCTTACCTACTAATATTTTATGTTGTACAGTTTTAGTTTTTTATGTGGAAATCGTATCCAGTTGAGTGGTGGTTTTTGCATAAGTCATTGATTTTACTATCGTTCATATTCATCGCCTTAATCACCAAGTATAATACTTTTCTTATACTCGAGTTTATCAACTCTTTGGAGCTTTAAACCATCGGATCCGGGTTCAAGCGTCAGTTGGAACTTCATTAGTCACTCCGGACGCAGATAGATCCCAGATGATGAATCTCCGAAAGGCTTCAGACTTTTATCAACAGTTACTTTCAGTGTGCTCAGTAGATCAGAGGGCAAGCCAGATTGAATAATTAACAAGCAACCCTGGCATCAAACTAACCAATAATATGCTGTCCAATTTATATGCTGAAGGAAGAGGAGATGGACTTGATTGTAATCTAAGAAGACTGTCGTGTGTGATCATAAGCTGTAATCTTTAAGGGTATTCAAATAAGGAGAATCGGTTTGGAAGCAGATTTGGGAGTGATATGGAGAAAATCACCTATTTTATAAATTTAGTCATATTTTCATTCTAAAGCGAACTTAACAAATTATTATTATTGTTTCCTTTAACTCCTAGAGGAACATAGGGCTTCAGCCGTGCGTTTCATTGAGTTCGGTTCTCTGCTAGAGTTTTCACCTGGCTCCAAGTCCGCGCACACGCTTTCATCTCCTCTTCACAAGACCTTTTTCTAGTCACCCTTGGACGACCAACTCGCCGCTTCCCTTTCAGGTTCCACTCAAGCAATGGCTTGTCTAGTGAAGTCACTTGACGCTTTCCTCAGAGTATGTTCAATACATCTCCATTTCTTCCTGCCTATTTGTTTGACAATCGGTTCCTGGTTGGTTCGCTCCCAGAGATCTCTGTTGCTGGTGTTTTCTGGCCCGCCATCTGGTCTTGAGTATTGAGGGAAGACAACTGTTAATGAAGGTCTGTAGTTTGTTTGAGATGCTATTTATGACGCAACAAGTCTGTGATCCAACTTTACAAATACCACTGGTAAACGTTTGCTTCTTAAGTTAAGCTTAAGAAAGGCTCAGTGAAATTGAAGGATATAGAAACTGGACACTGTGGTAGAATGTAATTCCATATTAGATAAGTTTATTTCAACTAATAATATTTTGAAATCAACTATATAAACAAACGAATGGGTTAGAAGTATGATCGTCAAAAATCCTCAATAGTTACAGACAAGTTTATAGACAGTTGACAACACGAATATCGTCGGAAGTTTAATCCTGCTCTTAGATTATAGTGAAGGTTTGCAAATGACATGTTAATTGTGTTGAAATTTAAACCTACCCCATAGTTCTTCACATATATATGAACTGGATATTAGATGGAAGAAAGAAAGAAGACTTTCGAACAAGTCCAATCCGTCCCGAAGAAAATATTTCTGCTTAATCTAGAATTCAAAGGTGACATTGAAGCAGAAATCCTTCGTAAACTCTTCTGCGAATATACATCATCGCAAGCCTACGACTGACATTTTCCTGCAAGAAACTGATCAGCCAGAACGTGAAAAACAATCTGTCGCATTGAGCCACTTCAACGTGCATATACCAGTTTACTTGATCGTGTGGAGCTGAGCACATCGGCCGCACCATGTGCCGACTTGGAAAACGTGCTCGCGAACACTTCCCAGCCTGGCTAGTAAAAGGAGACCAAAACCGTGTATACAGTTCAGTGACAGAACATCTGGTCAACTCAGAATATTCAGCGCCATTCAAAAAATCTTTCAAAATAATATATAAGATTCAATCAAACCTATCGAAGGGAGTGAAATCAAGACATCTGGGCAAAGCTGAGGCGTTAGCTATCCAAAAACTCAAACCCACTCTCTGTGTCCAAAAGAAATACGTCCAACTCCTGTCCATGCCATGGCCACCATAATCAGTTAATTCTTCTAATAGTAACTATCCCATCACCTTTCTTATCTAAACTTACTGTTTATTTCTGTTACTTTTGGTTTTTCTTAACCCCTGTTTACACCACCATATTTTCATATCCAAACTTCCTGTCTATTTTGTCATTTTATTATTTCTACATATTTAATCCCTAACTGCATAAACAATTTAAACAAAGCAACGACTACAGATTTAGCTGAATAAAATGGTACCGAAATTTATTCCGTTGGCTTCTCTTCAGCTGCTTACAGGGCAAAAACATTATTAAATGTATCTACAATAACAATTTAACATACTTACACAGAGTTCACTTTAAACAAAAATCAATCGATCAATATACACATACACTAATAATATATACATATATATATGCAATATTGAACACAATTCCGAGCAATAATAATCATACAAAATGAAAACTTTTCAGTATCTCGCATTAGGATGAAAAATATCCAGTTACCAGGGCAAAGAAAGACTGATAACTGCTTCTTTCTGAACGCACAAATCAGGTTTTAGGCGCTTGATGGAAAAGGCTTCAGCAAACTTAAGGAGCATTGAACTCTTTTGCTTATTGATAATTTTGAATGACTTTTCCACGTCCACCTCATGACCCGTGTCAAGAAGATGCCTGGCGATGGCACTGCCTAAAGCATTTGTTCCCTTTAGACGTAAGTGTTTTGGTACATGTTCAGAAAATCGTAGATATTCTCTTCTTTCTGTTCTACCAATGTAACTCCTCCCGCAGATACATGTAAATTTAGTAATTTGGCATGCGATAGACAGCGGACATAAGATTGATTTCGACTATGTCGAAAACCTTGGGAGAGGATTTCATTCACATGAAGAAAGGTTTAACCTCTTGAGCCTTGCACACTTTAACCACATCGAATGCAGTGAATTGAAAAGAAAAGATAGACTTATCACCTATCTGGCAAACTCTAATGAAGCAAGACAGATGAGAAAACAACGAAAACCTCTATGAACCTCCATGACCTTTATAAATGTATTATCATGTTTATCACATGTGAATTGACGTCTTTTCCTTATGACAACAATAACATATACTCACACACATTCATACAGACCGATATACACAATAAGAATCTGACATTAGTCATTACAAATATCGCGAGATGATATCATTTCGTAATTTCTTTACAACTAACATGGTTAACAATAATAAAATAGAGTTCATGACAATGACCTACCATTCAAGGGTGACCAGATTATGCAGTTGACAGCTTACTCAAAGACTTCGGTCAGTCATTAAACGCACATTCTACGCTGCATCTCTTTCCCTCACATACCGAACACTTCCGATACCTGCACCTACGATTAAAGGACGAAATTCTGTGGACTCTACTTCAAACTGTATCTACAAGTTCACCTGCAGCTGCAGTGACACCTATATAAGTAGAACCTATAGAATGTTTCAATGTCGTCGAAAAGAACATGTTCCAAAATGGCTACTAAATCATATAGAAAATCACAATGCGAGTAATCTGAATAGAAATCCAGCATCATCCATTGCAAAACACTTAAATAATGTCATGTCCCAAAATCAGTATTAATTACTGTTTCACAATTATTTCACATAACTCTAATTCAATGTTGGTTATTGAAGGTGATAGAAGCACTTTGGATAAATCACATACAGCCTAAACTGTGTGTACAAAAAACAATAGAGTTCAGTCTTCGCCTACCATGGACAACATGACCTATTTAAATATGATTGGTCATTAGAATGTACTTTTGTTTTCTATTTAACTGAGTAATTGTCATGAACTTTATTTTATTATTGTTAACCATGTTAGCTGTAAATCGGTTGCAAAGAAACTACGAAATGACGATATCATCTCGTGAAATTTGTCTTCTAAATGCTTTATTCAAATTTATCAATGGGGCTAATTGTTTTAATTAGTCATTACAAATATACGGTGACTGCTTACATATTTCGATTGATACAAATGTCTATCGACAAGCGCCCTTCAGATAAACTGACTTCAATTTATGTTTAAAAATATTTTAAACTTTATATTTTGATGATTAGGAAAATCCGAATAATTCTGCTGAAGAAGCTGTGGCTTACACAGCGAAACGTTGAGAAGACGGATCTTGTTTTAATCTTTTCTTAAACACTCTGGGATTATTTTAAGTAATTTATAATGATTTAATCTGACTTGGCGCTCAAATTATTCAAGGAATTTCGTAACACCTATGGTCTGGAAACCTATAGGAACATAGATAGGTTTAAGAGATCTGTTAACGTCAATTTTATGTCCTGTCTCTATAATATGTTTCGCAATAGAAGAGCTAGGTCCCCTGTTTTCACCGTTAATAGGTTCTGAAGATTCCATTTGTTTCTGGAGCTATTAAAGAATATGCTCTGAAGCTCTTACTCACAGAGATCGATGAGTCCTTCCTGTATATGTGTGTCCACACGCACATTAAAATTGGTGAATACAGTGGGAAGTGACATCATTTTTCGCATGTTCAAATGGCTTAGATGGATATATTGACTTCACATTCTCGAATTTTGTGAAATTAACTGCATAAAAAGTCTTCGTCTAGTTATCAAGCTGTTATGATGCCCCATATAAGGTAGCTTGATGTTCACGTCTTTCTTAGCAGTGAGTTGGAGAATGGGTCTTGGTGTTGTGACTACTTTATATCTCCTAATGAACTTGTCTGGATAATAGTTATCAACGAGAATTTGTGATCGGCTTGTTCAAAATGTGTTGCGCAAATACATTACAAGGCGACTCAGACAAATTACGTCTCCTTATTCCTTCGTCTGATAATCTTTCATTTCCTCCACAGACGATCTCCATGTCATCCTCGACTGGATTAGAAAGCTCAGATGTACTAGTGATTCCGCAATCGGGTGATTAATCTCTCTCTTTTTGTCTCTTAATCAAACTGCATCACTTTTCAGTACTACAATCCTGAGTTTAACTGTTACGCAATAGTATGTAAGTTTATACACACACCCATACGTACACACCAATGGTTGAGCTTCTTAAATCAAAATAATGTCGCTAGACAGGAAGCCAGGCCAGTCATTTATCATAGAAAGGTAAGCCAACATATATGGTAGGAATTATACAAAAACACTCCCGGATATGCATTAAAAAGTAAGAGGATATAGAACGTTGTAGATACTTTCATGTGATAAAAACTTTACAACCTATCATAAATTGATTATTATTATTATTATTATCAAATGATCAAAGTTAGGAAGTCGTAGGAATCACAAATCCATATATATATGACTGATATATTTTGTTTTCATATGTCGTCCCGATTTTATTACTGTATTACTCTAAAGGCTCAAATTCAACCTTTACGTTTAGAGACAAATCACTCAGATGGAACATCTCTGGCAGAATTACTGGATAAAGCGGATTCAAACTACACTTGGGCCTTTAGCTTCTTTGACGGTGTCTTTTTCATCAAAATGAACAGTCGGTATTTAGCTAGTGGTTACCATTCCCTACTTAGATTGGTATTAGATAGTTGGAAGCAATCGGCAGGAAGCCTTAGACCTAGGTTTCGTGCTAATTGGCACCCATCAGTGAGGCTTATCTGCTGCATTGAAGGAACTCAAGTTCCCCCGTCGGAGACTCAAAACCGAGTCACCCAGTGGTAATGTCTCTGGCTGCATCAATCTAGGTGACGGGGGTTCGAATACCAGGATGAGGGACATTAGTGCGTTAGAGATTTCCAATAAGCATTGTTGATTGGTGAGTATCAACTAGCTCGAAATCTAGGTTACGCAAGGCTCCCTTCGATTACCTCCGACCACCTAATTTCAAGAATTTACAGTGTAATGTCATGACGAGCCACCCAGCATGGTGGTGGCCGCTTAGCAAACCTGACTGATGCCATTCAGTGGGCACCAAACAGAAGACTAGACAGATTACGCTAGTTACTCATTATTATTGCCTTCTCTAATTCCTAGAGGAACATAAGGCTTCAGCCTCACTTTTCCATTGAGTTCGCTTCTCTGCCAACGTTTCCACCTGGCTCACCGTCTGCCCAAATACTTTCATTTCCTCTTCACGTGAAATCCTCAATGCCACCCTCATACTGACGATCAACTAACTCGCCGCTTCACATTCGGGTTTCACTCGAGTGATGGTCCGGTGTGTGATATCACTCACTTAATGATTTGTTTTCCCAGAGTATGGCAATCTATTCCACCTTCATTTCTTCCTGCACATTTGTTGCACTATTTGTTCCCTCTGGCTCGTTTCGTTCTCAGAGAACTCTGTTTCTGATCTTTTCTGATCTGGCTCTCGTGGCTCATTTGGTCTAGTGGATAGTGCTTTGGCATTCGAAACTATGGGCACTGGGTTTGAGCCCCGGTGGAAACAGCATCCCTCACTGGGAAATACAGGTACATCCTGTTGAAGAGTCCTAAATATGACGAAATGTGTTTCTTGGATACCACTGCCAGTCACCATCCACCATTTAACTTCTAATACAATAGATAATACTTCGCAGTTAAGTTAGTGATCTAAACAGTTTATAAATTCTTTTCTTACATGTGGCTCTTAACACAAATTCGTGCTAAATAGGGCATCTTAGTTGCGAAGAAACGGTTGCAATCTGCCGTAACCAAGCTCAACAACAGCCTTAAGCCGATGAAACCTCACGGCAAATTTCCTGACGAACATACAAAATAGGGCATCGTCAAAATTTTAATATTTTGCAGCCTTATGAGTATAAATCCCCGTGGAATTTCTTCTGGTTTCATACCGAAAATCATACAAGTGACAAATTGAGAAAAAAGAGGATATCAGGTATCAGACAAGATAACTTTAGCCATCTGCTTGGAAGAACTGAAAACCCTATGAACAAAAATGTCAGTTAGTTGAGTCAACGGCAGAACGTCAGTAACCTTCAATTTAAGGCCCTCAAAATTCTGTGCAATATAATACAGTCGTTTTTGAGAATCCCAGGGGAGAATAAGCGTGGTGAACAATAACGAAGAATGCGCAGAATTCATAAATTGTGAGAGAAGAGGTTGAGTTATGCCAGCAGGAATTATTACTCACAGAAATGTGAAGAGAAACTGATGCCGAGATAAGAGATATTCAAATTTACTCCCTGTCACAGAGCTGTCAATATTGTTAAACTCTTAGGATTGAATCAGTCCACCCAAGTCTTGTTTGCATTTGAAAGTAAAGTCATCAACACAATAATTAGATGGATTCAGTTTAAGACCCTGCGTCAGTGGCACATCGGTAGAATGCTCTCCGACCACACCTCATTTGGTCCGGTGTTCAATCTTCGGTCACAGAGGCACTCCTTTACCTCCCTAAGCCAGTAAAGAAGGAAAGTTGGGCGTGAGGCTAGCAGCTGAGTCCCGTAACAATAAACACCCCTACTACCGAAACTTCAGGCCCTGTGTTCCACTGGGACCACTGTTTAACCTACGATAAGAATCCATTCATATCAGAATTATCCAGGGTAGAAACTGCTCGGACAGAAATAGTGAGATCATTAGGAATCAATACAAACTCTTAAGAGGAACAAGTTTTTAAACATTGGCAAAAAATAATTTTATCTACAGGAAAGAAGTTGGGTTGGCAAAAAGTTCAAATGGTGATTGTTTGAGAAAAATCATGTCACTATTTCAAGAAATTCTTCTGCAAAAGAGATAAAAACATTTAATTACCGTTGAAGATATATTGAATTGATAAGAATAATAAATATCCAAAATGACCTTATTGACCTCAGAAACATGTAAAGAAAATGGAATAAATGTTTCAATGGAGAAAAAAAGCGAATATTTATTTTGAAAACATATTTAATTATTTAAAATAGAATTGTGATTCTATCTGGGATACATTCGGATGCACAGGCAAGTAATGATTTCCATGTGTTGATTAGCGGTGATTTGATTGGTTGCAGGTTCTGATAGGACAAGATCTCGCACCTGACCACTTCTGTGTGTATATATCAGTTCACCTGTTGCTGTAGAGCCAGGTACATCGGTCGTTCAATGTGCATCCTGTCAAAAACGGGTCAAAGAACACTGTCAAGAGTGGCTGCAGAAAGGAAATAGTGGCCGTATAAGGAGTGCAATAATCGAACATTTCGTCACCATTGTTTATCCCATCTCAGCAAACGCCTCCTATTTCAAAGTGATATACAAAGTGAAGAACAACCTGCCAAAGACAATAAGTTTCCATCTTTTTTGCATTGCAGAAGCCCTAGCCATTCAGTTGTAAGAACAAGAACTATGCATACAAAAGAAAATTTTTCAACCACTTCTCATATCATGGTAACAACTCTGTTGATTCGGCTTAACTTTTACTTGTATGCTTATTTTTCTAACTACTTCACGCTCTTACATCATTCCATATGTTATTTTGTTTCCGTTTACACCCTGAGCACAACTCTTTAATCAAACTATTCATGTTATTACGTAACTCTTCTTTAACGATCGTTTGTGACAACTCATCCCTTTTCTTACTACCTTCTGATATCAACATTCAATTCATCTGAACTTGCTAATTGTATTTTCGCTTGAGAAATTTAATGTACTCACACATACAAAACAACCATATATATTTGCGATTGTACAGTTATGAAAATGAATTCGCCGCCGAAAAGAGACTCTTCGCTGAATTACTTGTCTTCTGTCTATTATTGTTTGAATGGAAATTTTTCATGAATCAAGCATTTACCACTGAAATTCCCCGTGCAACGTGTTTCGATTGTGTAGCTTTCATTCCTCAAACAGACAATTTTTTCGAATTTGATTAGTGATATAATTTAGGATGCGAATTTCGTACTATTTGAGTCTCGTCAATTAGTGAATGAACCTGCATTCTTCAGTGTGTGATTGGTGGTGTTTCCACTAAGACTCGAATCAACGAATCATAGGTTTGAAACACTAAAGCCTTTTCCAGGAGACTATTTGGACTACATTATTATCATTATTGTTCCCTTGGGTTCCTAGTGGAACATAGGGCTTCAACTGCACGTCTCCACTTGCGTCTGTCTTCTGCCATACTTTTCACCTGCATCCATGTTAGTCCACACTGTTTCAGCTCCTCTTCACACGATCTCCTCCATGTCACCGTTGTACGTCCCACTCGCCACTTCCCTTTTCGGGCTCCAGCGAGTGTCCAATCCATCTCCACTTTCTCCTGAATAATTGTAGGGCGATTGATTCTTGTTTTGTTTTTTCCCATAGTTTCTTGTTGGTGATTCCTTCCGGCCATCTGATCTTCAGTATAGAGCGAAGAAAGCTGTTGATAAAAGTCTGCAACCTGTTGGAAATGCTCATTCTTGGTGACCCGCCATGTTTCTTATCAGTATAGAAGAATTGATTTGACGTTTGTATTGAAAATCCGAATTTTATTGTTGATGCTGAGTGACGAATATTTCCAGATTGGTTTCAGGTGTTTCTCGCCTTCCTGATTCTCGATTTGACATCCTCGTCCGTTCTTCCTGTGGTTGAGAAAATGCTCACTAGATAAGTGAATGAAGTAACCTCTTTGAAATTCCTCCAGTTGATGATGATTGGTGTTGAATGTTGCTGTTGGACTATGCGGTTCACCTATTGTGTAACGGGAATCGATATAATTTTTTTCTAATTAAGTATTGATTTTCTGGTTGACTGATTAGACTGAAGTACTCATGACTCTAGTGGTCTAGTGGATAACACTTTGGTATTTGAAACGGCGACAATTGGATTCAGTTCTTGAGGGGAACAGTATCACTCAATTGGAAATGCATGTTCATCCGTCTAATGAGACCCTAACAGAATGAAATGAGTACCCTGGATACCACTGCTAGTCACAATGCACCAAATTGTTTTCAAGTTTATTCTCGGAGATTCTTAAAGCCTCTGTAATAGGAGCCCACGAATGAACAGAAGCCAAACATTTTAGTTTGTTTATTAGATGCGTCACACAGTCACAGAAACAGTATTATTTACTGGATGACGTTTTGAACACAATTTATTCATTGTTCATAATCTTATCATCAATTATAATCACACGACTTCGAAATTTGAGGTTTACAGTTTTCTTTCTTCTCTCCTATTTGTCGCCATGGGGGTAGTAGAATTTTCCAGATGTCCTGGTGAACAGGTGTTGAATCATTCCTATCACACGCATTTGCAGTTGATTCGATAAACAAAGCTTCTATTATCAATCTCTCCCTCCACCCACCATGTGACATCAGATTTTGGAACTGTCATACTATAGCACTACATGCAGTTACACACAAAACAACCATACAATAGGATGAGATGGGATGACAGTTTTAAAACCTAATGTCACAGGGTGGAAGGAGGGAAGACTATAAAACTGAAATTTCGTGTGATTATAATTGATGATTTGATAATGAACAGTAAGCTCTCATTTTATTGGCGATATATGGATGATACCTTCATTCTTTCTGATAATTGTTCTGATCGGCGTGCAACAATTACTGAATTCAATGAAGTACTTTCGGCTATGAAACTCACATGCGAAGAGGAATCCCAAGACAGAATTGCCTTCCTGGATATCCTACTTACAAGAAAACCAGACGTAGCATAAAAAGAAATTTGGATAAAAAAAGCACTTGGACAGGACAATATACACACTTTCACAGCTTCGTTCCTATCAAATACAAAAGGAATTTAGTGAAGACCCTCAGCCACAGTGTTACAGCTACATGCTCAGAAGAAGTAACTGAAGATGAATTAGGCATTTTATATGATACTTTGATCGAAAATAGCTATCCCGAAAAATTTATCAAGAAACATATGACAAAGAAAGCGGAAAAGGACTACTCACCGTCTGTAAACAAGAAGTCACTTCATATTCGACTACAATTCATGGACGATATACCAAGTTAGATAATTAAGAGGAAATTAAGAAAACCACTTCAAAGGACTTTTAATGCTGGCGAACTACACGTCTTATTCTCTACACGACCTACGGTGCTACCTCGACTGAAAGATGAAGTACCTAGACTAGCTAGCCACTTCAAATTGTATCTACCAGTTCAACTGCGCTTGTGGAGCGAGTTATATTGGCCGTTACTCTAGGAACTTGATTTTTCTTGCTCGAGAACCTATCCCACTGTGGCTAAGTAGTTAAAACTATTAACAGCTTGATATTAGACCGTCTGGTGCAAACCGGTCACAAAGCCAGCGTAGACGAATCCTTCTCAATAGTATACCGGGTGCCTAACAAATTACCAAAATCGTCGAAGCACCACATGCTCCAAACAGCAGAGGCTATTGCAATTCGCCTCAAACAACCAGTGCTCTGTGTTAAAAACAAAACAAGTCCAGCCCCTACTACTGCCTTGGCCCTCAGTAGAGACTATGAACTCATGAATGTGTAATATTGTCTCTCCTAATTCTTCTTACATTTAGCTTATTTTATGTTGATGACATTCAGCTGTATTCTATCAATATTATCGATTCGATGTTATTTAAACAACATTAATGTCGTTCATAAGACTAATTCATTCATTCATTTCAGTGTATATATAATTGGTGAGCCTGATGATGAATTTATCGAAAATAGTACTCTTTGTTCCGTGTCAGTTCTTTTGAAAATTTTTATGGGCATTTTTAATCAGTTAAATAAATCTTGTTTGAAACGTTGTCCATTAAAAAAATACTGTTTCACTGTGTGATACATCTAATAAACAAACTAATATGGAAGAGGCCAAACACTTCTTTTCAATCAATCAAAGGGGAAAACAGAAGTGAAGCTGCTAGCGCCATAGTTTATTAGAGTTTTGACATTGCTTATCTACGTGAATCTGGACAATGACTAAGATTCCATTTCCTCTATTGAGGCTTTATTGGCATTTAGTTTATTGCTTTAGAATATTCTATGATAAATTCGATGTTATCAAACATAATCGGTTTGATTATGAGTTGACATTGATTAGGAACCACTAATAAGCCTCAGATAGCCGCCTCTTTGGTCCATATTGTTGTTTTCTTCTAATTAGGCATACTATCTCGCATCCACTTAACTTGGTCAGATTTTGTTTACACTAGGTTCATGACATATTAGTTGTTTCTTTTCTTTTCTTACAAAATTATCTCATTAATTATTCTTGATACATGTGATCCTTCTAAAACGTGATGTTCCTTTTCTGTGTTGAGATATATGATCTATCATAGTGAAGCATTTGTTACAATATGTCAATGTATGATGGAATGTTTTGTTTTGTTTCACACTCAAGATGTTTGTTAGTGATTTGAAAGCACAGCAGATTAGTGGAGAAAGATGTAATCTTTTCGACAATGTTTTTGTTCAGATTCTTTCTTTGCAAATATATTATTATTATTGTTTCCTATAATTCCTGGAGGGACACAAGGCTTCAGCTGTACATCTCAATTCAGTACGGTTCTCTGCCAAATTTTTCATCACCTGGCTTTACATCTCTCCGCAGGCTTTCATCATCTCCTCTTCGTATCACCTCCTCCACGTCACCCTCGCACTGACAACCAACTCAACGCTTCCCATTCGGGTTAGACTCGATCGATGGACTGGCGTGTGATGTCACTTGTTGTTTTGTTTTCTCAGAATATGGCTAATCACCCTACATTTCTTCCTGCATATTTTGTGCCACGATTGGTTCCTGCTTGGTTGGTTCGATCTCAGAGATCCTTGTTGCTAATCTTTTCTGGCTGGTCATCTGACCTTGATCATTGGGCGAAGACAGCTGTTTGTGAAGTTCTGCAGATTTTTCAAGGTGCCGTTCGTGACACGCCGAATCCTTGATCCGTGTAGTAGCACTGACTTCACATTGAAGTTGAAAATATGGATCTCACTTTTCATGATGAGTGTTGTTGATGTCCACACAGACCTGAGATTAATCAAATCTTGCCTTGATTTCCCGATCCTCACTTTCATATCCTCGTCAGTTCCGCCTGTAGTTGGAACGATGCTTCCCACGTAGGTAGGTAGGTAGGTAAAGGAGATTGCTTCTTTCAGATTTCTCTCATTTATGCTGGCTGACTTTTGTCTGTTGTTGTTGTTGCTGTTGCTGTTGGCCAGGAATCTTGATCACGTTTGGTTTCTCATTGTTCAGCTGAAGTCGCATCTTCACTAGATGATTGTGCTGTTAACTTGTTGATTCTCAGATGCAGATCCTCCAGTTTGTGGGAAATCAGACATATACCACCGGCAAATTCCAGTTCCCCCAAGTTTTTCGTGTGGATCCCTACTATGCCTATTTCCTCGTTTGCAGCTCTCTGTAGAATAATCCAGTCTACCGTAATCAGGAAAATCATTCGAGATAATAGGCAGCCAGCCAGCCATGTCTTACTCCTGTCTACACTTCAAATGTCGTTTGTTCAGAATTAAAATGAGTGTATTGGCCAACCCTTGAATTCTTCCGGAAGATTCCCTCCTCCTAATTTCACCATCTCGCCTTCTTGTTGGCAGGACATCAAGAAATGATCATGAGTTGTCTTCCTCCTTTTCATATGTTAGCTGAATATGTGGGTGAACCACACTGAACTTTTGAAGAAAGACCTCGTCATCTATTTTGCAAGGTAGATGTATGGTCCATATGTCAACAGTTGAACGCGTTGGACGAAGGTGTACCACCTCAAATACCACATGAATGGCTACTATGTTTTACGGTGAAAGTGTGGTTTTAGTATAACAACGCCTTTTACCTTCAATTGGAGGGAGTAGCAATGAACTCCCCTCTGGGTCCTCTCTCAGCCGATATTTTTATGGTAAAATTAGGGACGACACTTTTATCTTGCATATACATGTTTATAATTTTTAAGGAATAATTGCCTTCTGCATTGGTGAAGCTTTGGCCATCGTAAGACAAAAGCAAGATCTCTGTATGCAGAAAAAGTTTGTTCCACCACTACAACTTTCATGGTCTTAATCCCTCTATGCTAAAGTATGGTAATCCCTAATCATATTTTGGCTCTACCAATTTCTTCATTTTTTTCATTTTGAATATTCAGTTTGTATACTCTTTATTCATTAACTCAATTGATACTGTTATTATTATTCTCACTTTGAACTGTCCCCAGAAGGAGGAGTTGATGTAAAGATGAGATGAAAGCATGTGAGCAGATGTGGATCCAGGTGAAATCATTTGCAGAGGATCGATCGCAATGGAGACGTGCGGTTGAAGCACAATGTTCCTCTAGCAATCAAAGGAAACAGTAATAATAATAGTAATCTTAGAAATACCAGACAATACCTATCCGATGAAATAATGCATTATGATTCATTATAAATTATCAAATAATCAGCATCACTATGTGAGGTAAAATGACTTCCTCACCTCTAAAAAACGACTGGTCTACAAATTAGTCATTTATATGTTAAGACCTACCTAAAACACAGACAAAGAAAGTAAAGCAAGGCAATTCAGCTACATTAATCCCCCTTATTGAAGAATCCACCTTATCAGTAATATCTGTACATTCATATTTTAATTTACCAAAATTCAAATCAACCTACATCTAATACTAATAAGTAATATGCGTGTGTGACGTAATAGAAACACTTACTCGAACATGCCTTCTTAAAGTGATACAATCAAAGCGGAGATGTGAAGTTCGATAGTGTGAAAAAACGGTTATTTGTTATTCCTATTCTTATTATTTCTTTGTGTTATCAGTAGTATAAACCGCCTCAGTAGAAAACCATCATTTCTCTCTGTTCATTGCTATCTTCTTTAACTAGCGCTATTTTTATGTGTCTCAAAAAAGTCCAAATCATGGCTTCGTATTTACGTTCCAATCCACAACCTGGCTTGTGATGTCACTCAATATTGTCTGCAGAGTGTGTCCGATAGATCGGCATTTCTTACTGCATACGTTGTGGGTGGCAGGTTCTGGGTTGGTTCGTTTCTTATTGTTGTTCATCTTTTCCGACCATATGACCTGGCGAATTATTTCTAGATGAGAAAAAATACTTTGATTGAGTGTTAAGCAATTAGGAGGATCTACAACAGTGACAAGAATGACAGTACAATGGACAGACTTCAATAAGTCCCCTATAAGAATCATCGAAACTAACATTGGAGTGGAACAGCAATCCAGAGATATCTACAAAGGGCAGGAGAAATATTTTGTCTTCTGAGGAATCCGTGTATGCTAGCACTGAAGAAGCCATATTTTGACCGTGCAATAGATCCATTTATCCAGCCAGTAATTGATCTACGAATAGACTGTAGGTTTTAGCTGATTCGGTGTGTATTCAAAAATTCACTTGCTCCGGCTGAGTTAGTCAGTTTGGCCACATATAACACCAGCACTTTCCATAAGCATCTTAGAACACTGTCTACTACTGTCATAGGGAAGACAATGGGAGCTAATCAGTAACTGAACTCTTGGGCATTGAATCAAATCGTGTCACACAGCTCCACTGGAAATTCCTTTTCAAATTACTTTCATGTTAAAATCCAAGAATGCAGGAGGAGTTGGGTTTCACAGTTTGTGCAATGAAAAGGCGTAAGAAATTTGTCAAGACAACGTAAATGTCCTCTTATTGAAGAGGTTTATTCAGTCTCTTATTATACCAAAGTTTTCAAATCCTTCAAACTTGTTCATCGAATCTCCTTTTATTTTAATTGCTTAGATATTATGTAGCTAGTCAGTGTTTCAGCTGAAGGATGTTCACCAGTAACGTACGTAGTCCAGTGTTTTATCCCAGGCCGACACAATCGTTGACGTCGATTAGTCAGTAGTAAGCTTGATTAAACAGAAAGGCTGAGGGTGATACCAAAAAACTCATGACGTGTAATTAAGACCAATGCTACGCTAATTCGTAGCATTCGTTTCAAGCACTATCTTTTATTCGGAACGCAAAGAGAATAAGTTAGGCAGATTTGGAATTAGGTGTGTTCTCTGAGAAGCTGGTTGTTCAGTTGCGAGGCTTTCGTCATCCTCCCAGACAACATCTTCAGTGCAAGTTTCAGAGTACAAAGAAATGATTTAAATTCGCCATGAATGATAGAATTATATCTCCTGACAATCGATGTTGCCAGTGGTTGTTAAGTTACGTCTCTAGCAATTGCTAATTTATTTTGAGTACTAAGCCCATAGGAGTTCACTGACTTCAAATTCGGCGTCCCCTTTGTTGAAAGTTTTGACATAAACCAAATCAGCGAAACGGTGCCCCTAATTATCTAAATGCATTGATATGAAATAATATATATATAGTGTTTTTTCACAGCTAATTTGTGTTCTTGGATTCTGATTCGAAGGGGACTTCAACTTTGACCAATGTAATGTCTGTTACAGTTCATACATGCAAATGAGTTTGTGAATGGTACTAATTTTTTTTTCCGTTTCCTGTTGGATATTTCAGTTTGCAAAATATCGAATGAAGTGAATGTACCTTCAGTTCTATATATATTTCATCCAGTCTTAATATTTTAGCTGTTATTTTGCAGATATTTTTTATATATGGCAGGATGAATTTTCTTATAGCCTTTGATGATGGTTTCTTGTTGGTGTAGGTGCTGTGACTCGAGTTGAAACACTTTCTGATGAAATTGTGAGGATATCAATTCTTTTTGAAGACGATTGTGAGTAGGTATTTTTCCCTCCAATATCTACAGCACTCGAGTGCTACAGTGTGTTTGAACTCTTCGAAACAATGTCTGCATAGAGTTTCGTTTGTGAGTAATTGGATTATTGCTAGTATAGTTGAGTATTTGATCTGTGTGCATTGATTTTCTAGTGTACTCGCGTTTCTAAATTTCCCCTGTCTCAGTTCTTTCGGTTAAGACATCTGAGAATGGAATTTTGTCGTCTAATTCTTCTTCTCTTTTGAATTTGGTGTCTTCAAATATGTTCTTTACCAATTCGTGGGTATATTTCAAACAGCATTTCTTTTAATTACTACAAATGTATAATGAACATAACGTTCCAAGAGTTTCGGTCTAATTATAGGTTGGTAGAGCTATTAATTCCAATCTTTCCAAAACATGTTTCAGCCATTACCCAGGATATGAGCGATGATCCAATGTTTGTTCGTTTTACCTCTTCGTATATTTGAGTATTGAATTGGAAGCATGTTGTAAGACATAATTCCATGAGTTCTATCGAGGTTGATAATTGCGTTTTTATGTTTTCATTGCTATCGAGTAATTGTTGCATAGTTTTGTTTTGCTTGTTATGGACTAATTGAAGTATGTATGTAATGCTGTGACATCAAAGCTTAGAATTCAATATATTCATGGAGAATTTAAATCAGTTCATTTTATGCCAAACATGCGCTGAAGATCTTTCAGACGGAAAACGAAAGCTCGACAAACATAACAATTAACTCAGAGAGCACCATTTATTCTAAATCAACCACCTGAGCTACAAATCTTCTCTTTTGAGTAAAGTAATATTTTCTAATGTTGGTTTATAAGGATCAGTTTTGTTTCTAGGAGTTGATCACGGATTAGTATCAGTTACAGAACCATTGAAAACAAGCAGAAAGTACTGGATAGCTTTCTGTTTTACCCTAGTTTGGGAATCATTGGCAGTACGCACCCACTGGGGTTCAAACCAAGGACGTTCGGTTACAATTGGTAGAATTTAGAGTTTATGCGTTAGCCCTTCGACTGGGTCCCAGTGGCTGGATGGTATACGAGCTTGCCTTTCAATGGGAAGGTCCTGTCTTTGAACCCCAGTGTGTGCGTTCTTCAGGTGATTCCTCAAACAAAGATGAAACAACTGTTTACTACTCCCTGTGGCTGGTTTTCAATGGTTTTCTAACTGATATCAATCTATGATCAACCCGTAAAAACATATCTAATCCTCACAAACCAACTACTGAAAACAAGATTCATTGTCTAATATTCTGTCTTCGTGTGTCAACTTTAAGTAAACCACTAACTGACAATAGGGTACGAGACACAATGCTGTCTGACCTGAAGGCTACAATAACCACCTTATGATATTTCATGCCTATAATTGGTGAACCGAAACAGAACATAATTCTCATTTTAGCATTAAACAGCAAACTGCATCAAAGAAACTGAAGAATAGAAATTACATAGTTATTCTGTAACAAAAAAGTCAAGACATTTAAGCCAAGGTATATTCATTTATTAGAAACCTGCGAATCAGTATGATTTAGTCATTTAAAGTACTCACAAGAGTAGACAGTATTACTAATGGTTGTATTTCTAGAAATTAGAACTACATGTTGGAGGATTTCATCATGAGCCGACATCACTTAGAGAACCATTGGAATAAAGCAGGCAGTACAAGACAGTTGTTTCATTCTAGGTTGTGAATCATCAGCAGCATGCACCCAGCGAGGTTCCGACCCAAAACATTATGGTTACAAGAACAGTGAGCTCGTAAACTGGGACGTGATCAAATGGTCGGCCTATCAATTCTAACTTCTGCCAATTCATGGCTTTGCAAGACCACTTTGGAATGTCTTCTTCAATGAGTTACTACCTCACTTTCAACATGCTGGACCGTTCTGGTCACGACTTCCCACTAGAACCACAGGTTAACTGCCTCAATAGAACTAGTCGCTAGTGAGCATGAGGTTAATTTTCAAGTATTGGTTTTTCTGATGATTTATTTTGATTAGGACACTTCAGTCCAAACTAGGATGAAACAGCTGTCCAGTACTCCATACAGGATTTCCAATGGTTCTCTATCTGATGACAGCTCATGACGAAATCTTCCAACCGACCAAACTGAATCCCTACAACTAACCAATACTTGAAAATAAAACAACTTGTATTGACAAAATAAGGATGTCATATAATGATGGAAGTTTGTGAGAGCCCACGTTTTAAGCAGGCTGCCGTTATGACTGCCTTTTAGCTGCACAAAACAGCTCGCTTATTCCTATGGAACTGAGTATACTTGACAAACAATATATCCGCTTGTTAAATGCCATCGTTAACACTATCCAGCTTGGCTATGAAAGGAATAACAGCAGTCTCCTTTGAAGATGGATTCCTGGATAAAGTAAATTTTCTTTCACTTAACTGTCACAGTTCATCTGATGACGCGGATCGAGATATTGAATGAAAAACGAGAAACAATCAAGAAAAATATGGTGGTTTATTTATCGTGCATGTTATGTGGGAAAATAATAATGAAGAAAGTTGCTCTGTTACTCTGTTTCTATTGATCACAGATTCAAGACAATTGAAATAAATTACAGAATAGACATTGTATTCTTTTCCTAGAATTATTTTTCCCTTTGATTGACTTGAACAAAGAACCTAGAAGAGCGCATTGTCAGACGATGACGTCACCAAATATTTCATTGTTTTCTGTCAGTTGCATACGCCTATCAATACGCGAAATAAACTCAAATACTTAAGTTATTGATCATAAAGAAATGGAATATTAACTATGTTTGAGATGAGATGGTCTAAAATTATCAAAGCTGAGCATAACTTGAATACTAAACGGAAGAACATCTGCCGTTTATAAGATGAAGACCAGATTTGCGGCATAAAATGATATAATCGTCGTTCTATTTCACAGGTTCTCATCAGCTGTAGAGTACATGGAATTACAATGGTTATTTAGATGATAATAACATACTTTAATGTTAAAGTGGTAGTAGAGAAGAAATGCTATAAAATTGACGCATCCGAAATGTAAGCATTACAATTTTTAGTTTAAGTTTTCATCATCAATTTATTCGCTTTGAAAGTAAAAAAGAGGAGGGAGGGGTAAGACAGAAAACAGAAAAGGTTATTAAACAGTGTTAGCTTGTACCTTGTTCACATAGCAACTCGAAAACCAAAGCGTTTACAGTTTATAAGACTGAGATTTTTTCAATGAGTTGAGATCACTGAATTAGATGACTAATAATGTAATCAAAATCAAAATTCAGTTATCAACGGAGAGAGAGATTAATCATACACTCTCCCTGTCTGCAAGCATATGTCTGGTTTGAATCGTTGGATTGCGATCGCTTCGGCAAATCACAGTAAATTTGTTGTCCTTCGTCTATTTAGTATTTTGAAGGAAATAAGAATCTCAACGAGATGACCAGTAACAACAATATGCCCGCTTATTCCACTGGGAGAACATTTGCATACTTCCAGGCACAGGTTTCTTGGAATATGTTCCGAAAACTGGATAGAAGCCCTTCTTTCCGTCCCTTCAATGTACGTGCCCCAGCAAGTGCACGTAAATTCATGAACGCAGTTGGAGGTGACATCAACTTTCTTACTTTCTACAGTTGGGTTTTTTTTTACTTATCTTTTTCTCCGCTATTCTTTTGTATGAATCCCTTTGGGTATCCTTTTTCTCTTGGTAATTTCTCGTCGAAACCTAATTCTTCTACGACCTTGTTCGGTGAACATAGCTTCTTGGCTCTGTCGTACAAAGTCCTCACTAATCCACGTTTATAGCTTATGGGACAAAAGCTGTTATAGTGAAGATATTGTCCAGTCCAGGTTTCTTTTCTGTTGATGAACTTTCTGATCGTACCCTCGTTTTTTGTTTCCAGGAAATTGAACTCATCATTTTGTTCACATTCTATAGTTAATTCGATGTTTGAGTGGGTCTCGTTGAGGCGATCATATAATGCCGATGTGTGATCCATGTCTTTGCAAATTATAAATTATGATGAGAATTGTGACGAAACCTAGGTCCAAGGCTTCCTGTGTCCGATCGCCTCGAACTATCTAATATCATCAAATCAATGTGCAACGTGATGACGAGCTACATAGAATGGTGGCCACATTGCAAACCTGACTGATAAAGTTCAGTCTGCACCAAAGAGAGGACTAGACACGTCACACTAGTTACTAGTCTCCAATCGAAGTACCCACTACAGTCCTACAGGAGGTCAATCGCGAGGCCGAATATCTCTGTGGTAACGTCTCTGACTTCAGCACTGGGTGACGCGGGTTTGAATCTCAGAAAGGACATGAGTTCCTTCAAGGTTGCAGATAAGCCTTGCCCTGACTGGTGAGTGCCAACTAGCGCGAAACCCAGGTGTGTTCAAGGCTTCCTGCCGATTTGTTCTTGGTCCCTTTATCTCTGGTGACTTATTACAGGATGAAAGTTGCCAGAGGTTCTGGTATGAAGTTGTGATCAGCAGGATCTACCAAGTTGGTTGTGAGGACATACACTCGCTGAAAACACTGGCAGACATTTGCTAACTATATACTGAGAAATAGGAGAAGTTAGGATCAATAGATTATTAAATTGCATCCCAGTAGCTGCATGATGCACAAGCTCACCTAATAATGCGCCTTATTTGTATTTACGTATCACAGGATCACGTCGTGTAGTATTATTTACTCTTTCGTGAATTCCCAAAATGTTTACAGACCAAGGAACTTTCAAGTTTCCAGCAAAGCTAAGAAAAAGCATAAAGGTTGTTT
This sequence comes from Trichobilharzia szidati, assembly GCA_944472155.2. Taxonomy (NCBI): domain Eukaryota; kingdom Metazoa; phylum Platyhelminthes; class Trematoda; order Strigeidida; family Schistosomatidae; genus Trichobilharzia; species Trichobilharzia szidati. Next base: position 153,787,973 of record OX235273.1, read on the forward strand.
GCAACGACCACTACTGTTCCTGTTATCATTAGCAAAAACTGCCATTCTCTTCCCAAAAAGACTATGTATCTGCAGTGTCTCCTGTTCTCTGATACCTATCGCAATGCACCTATAATCACTCTACGAGTTTCATCATGGCGATCTGGTGTCACTGAGGGATTTTGCATTATTCAGACAAGATCAGCTTTCACTGTGAATTGTCGGTATTAGGTGGTTGGAGGAAATCGACAGGAAGCCTTGGACCTCAGCTTCGTGTTGTTTGGACCTCATCAGTAAGGCGTATCTACCTCCAACCATCGAATACCGACAATTCACAGTGCACGTGTTGGCCACATTACAAGCTTGACTGATAGAGGACTAGGTACGATACACTAGTTACTAACTAGTTTCCAATAAAAAAATCAGCTTTCCTCCAAAAATAAATATGTCGGTAGGAATGCAACTTGCTTCGCATTCGCAGTGCTCGAATTCGAACAATGTATGTTTCACATTCGCTAGTAACGTTATTGATTTTATTACAGTCGAGTGTCATCCCAAACACTTATCAACAGTTAATAAATAGTCACCGCAGACTTCATTTCTCGCCACCGTTCTCCCCTTGAAACACTGGGTCATGAAAACATTGCCAGCTTTGCTACTCGACTTGACAAAACACCTTATTTAGTGTTCACTAATGACGTTGGTATATCTGGAGCACACAAACGCGCTCTGACATCGAATTCAGATCATTGCATTATTCGTGTGTCATCTGAAGTATATGACAAATCGTACACCTGTTCTTTTTCACCCATCCCTTCAAAAAAGCGCGACAGATATGCTACTAACAAGAAAATATACACAATCTTAGATGCATGCTGAATGACTCTAAGTGGATGCATTTAACTGAGCACACACAGGATGAAACAATCACTAATTGCTCTAAGCAGGCACTATTCAAAAGACTTGAACGTTTCTGAATCATTTCATCTCGAAAAATTACGTAGAGAAAAGGGACGGTTTTTCTAGTCTAAAAACAAATGTGAATCAGGGTCATAAGAAAAATCAAAAACAAAGCATAACCTTGGGGAACTCAACAACCAATCACAGCAAACTTTGAGTGGTTGGATGCGATTCGCAGCTATACGGCTTTACTTTCTAAGAAACGGCCACAAGCGGTGTAGAATAATCTTTAGCAAGAAAACAACCAATCAGAAGACGTTGCTTCTCTAATAACAATAACGCTAATAATAATGTACATAAAAACCTATTAATATCTGTTCACTTTCTCAACAGACGATCTGTTGTCTATCCCTTGTCTTCTGTCGTTACAAGAGTACTATAGGAGAATGAAATAGTGCTGGTTTTCAATTATTGTCCAACTGACGTCAGTTTGTGATCAAGTGTTTGAAAAATGTTTATATTTTATATTGTAAAGAATATTACAGAAATAACAAAATAATTCAAATATAAGTGGAGGTGATCACATGATTATTTGTAAAGTTATTCAAAGTAAATGAAGTAGGGTATGTGAAAACAATCGTAAAAATAAAGAGTTAGCAAAAGACAAAATCTCTAAGGATTCATAGTTTATCTACAAAAGAAAATATTCACACTACGATGCAATATTTTCAGCAAAATAAAACACAAAGCAATCAACAGCGTAGACAATCTTTTTGTAGACAAACAAGAAACGTAATAAAACTGGAAAAGCTTGAAAACACTTCGAATACAGGTTCGTAATCTGTCAGATCAAATAAAACTAGTGAATTCACCAAACCTGAAGCCATTCAAAAGAAAAATAGCTAAGCATGTTCAATAGGAGAAACATTATCTCAGTAAGAAGAATGTTGTGCAAATGCATTGCACGGGTAATCACAAGCAATTTCATTTGGTCGATAATGAAGAAAAAATTGATTAAAAATGCCCATTAAAATTTTCAAAAGAATGGATACTGAACAAAGAGTACTCTTTTCGATAACCTCTTCTTCATCAGGCTCTACAGTTTTATATACATTGTAGTGAATGAATGAATTAGTGTCATGAACGACATTAATGTTTAAATTACCGCGAATCAATAATATCGATAGATTACAGCTTGATTTGCAAAATTCGTCCTACGACGCTCTAGCTAGATTGTTAATAAATATTCTCAAACCTTTGCATGATAAGATAGTGAAATATAGCGTCATATATGTATTTGAATTCGTAGACAAAATAAAAGATATTAATATCAAGGACAAAACCATCATATCTCTGAACATAACATCGTTATTCACAAATGTACCTCTAATAGAAACAGTTAACTACATGTGTAAACAAGTGGATAACCCGTCGATAAACATTGGCATCCCTACTGAAATCTTAAAAGAATTGTTATTAAGATATACCATGAAGGTAATCTTCAAATTTGATGGCCCGCTTTAGAGGCAAGTGGACGGGGTGGCGATGGGTTCCCTATTGGGTCACATTCTGGCTGACTTCTTTCTCAGTAAGGTAGAAAATGGTCCTCTGAACAACCTTATCAGTAAGCTCTCATTTCATTGCCGATATATCAATGATACCTTTATTCTCTGTGATAATGGTTTTGATAGGACTACAATAATTACTGAATTCAATGAAGTATATTCGGCTATGAAATTCACATGCGAAGAGCGATAGTTTGTGCTCGAAATGTCATCAGTTAACATAACTGTACAACATTGTGTGATTTGTCAAAATAAAATCTTATCCATAATGGAGTTATGCTCTACCACAGTGCCCAAGTTTTATACTTGCATCTGTAATCTATCAATATTATTGATTCGATGTTATTTAAACAACATTATTGTCGTTCATGACACTAATTCATTCATTCATTATAATGTATATATAATTGTAGAACCTGATGATTAATTTATGGAAAAGAGTATTCGTTGTTCAGTATCCATTCTTTTGAAGATAAAATTACTGTTATTGTTCCCCATAATTTCGATTTGAACATTGGGGTTCAGCTGTGGTCCTCTTTTTCCAACTTCACGATAGCGCATAGTCACTCATATCCTCCTCCTCGTGCAATCTCCTTCATTTCACCCTCACACCGACGACACATCTCTCGATTCCTGTTCAAGTTCCACTCAGGTGCTGCCTTGATGTGTGGTAATTCAACGGTCTCAGTAGAGTTTACCAAATCTATCTCCATTTTCTCCTATAAATTTGCTGAGTGCTAGATTCTTAGTTGGTTTGTTCCCAGAGTTGCCTGTTGCTAAATCTTCCTGACAGACCATTCCACCTTCATTATGGTGCCAGCGAAAGTGGAAGCTATTGATAAAACTATGTAACGTGTCAGAAATCCTTTTTAATGACACTCCAGTCAAGTTTCTGACCCATACAGAAGCCATGACTGACTTCACACTTGTGTTAAAACCATGAATCTTCTCTTTTACGCATCCGGGTGCAGAATATTTCCAAACTGGTTTCAGGTTGATGAAGGCGTATCTTGCCTTTCAGATTGCAACTGGCTGCCTTCGACACCTTCTTCCATTCTGACTGCCTGTGGCTGAAACTGTTTTTCCTGGTTGGATAAGTGAAGAAAGAAACCTATTTCAAGTTTCTACTGTTGATGGTGTTTAGTGATGGTTGTTGTTACTCTTGCCACGTGTTTGGTTGTCCTCATCACCTTCATCTTCTCTATGTTCACCTGAAGCGCTGTCTTCGCCACTGCTTCAACCAGTTCGTTGGTTTTCACTGGTATGTCTTCGAGCTTCTGTGACATTAGACATAAAGCATCCGCTTAGAAGTTCAGATATTCTAGATTGAATGACTTTTGAGAAAGGATGTGCACCAACGAATTCTAGCAGCGCCTAACAAATAATGGAGAAAGAAATCGAGATTGACGAAACATGCGGCAAAAGTTCACATGTCAGGACGTCGAGTGGAAAATGAATGCTGTTGACCCTTTATCTTATCCTTCGAAGAGTTTGTTTATAAAAACAGTGTTTTTCAAAAGACATTTAGAGGATTTTATAAGCATTAAACGTTGTCATTAAGACCAAACAAGTGATTTCACCCAGAAAAGATTACTGAATTATCAAAAGAATGGATACTGAACAAAGATTACTATTTTCGATAACCTCTTCTTCATCAGGCTCTACAGTTGTATATACATTATAGTGAATGAATGAATTAGTGTTATGAACAACATTAATGTTGTTTAAATAACATTGAGTACATAGTAGTAATAATAGTATCAATGGATTACATTTCAGGAGCATCCACATAACAATAAACTGAATGTCAGAAAAAAGTAGGAAAAGTAATATTACAAATTCATTAATTTATAGTCTCTGCTGAAGGGCAGGGCAGTAGTAGTAACTGGCTGAACTTATTTCTTTTGCACACAGAGCACTGGTTGTTTGAGGCGAATTGCAATAGCCTCTGCTGTTCGCAGCAAGCGGTGCTTCGAAGCTTCTGGCAATTTATTTGGTACCCGGCAGATGATAGAGAAGGATTCTTCAATGCTGGCTGGCTTTGTGGCCGATTTGAACCAGGTGGTCTAATATCAAACTGTTAGTGGTTTTCACTACACCTTTACTTACCCGTAGTGAAAGATGTTCTCGAGCAAGAAAAATCAAGTTCCTAGAGAAACGGCCGATAAAACTCGCTCCACCACAAGCTCAGTTGAATCGGTAGATACAATTGGAAGTGGCTAGCTAGTCTAGGTACTTCTTACAGTCGAGGAAACACCATCGGTCGTGTAGAGAATAAGACGTTAAGTCCGTCACTATTAAAAGTTCTTTGAGTTGATTTTCTTAATTTCTTTGTAATTATTTCGCGCTTGGTATATCGCCCTTGAATTGCAGTCGTATATATAAAGAGGCTTCTTGTTTAAGGATAGTGAGTAGTCCTTTTCCGCCACTTTCTTTGTCATATGTTTCTTGATAAATTTGTCGGGATAGCTATTTTCGAACAAAGTATCATATACAATGCCTAATTCATCTTCATTTACTTCTTCTGAGCATATATTTCTAACACTGTGTGGCTTAGGGTCTTTACTATATTTTCTTTTGTACTGGAGAGGAATGAATTATTGAATTGTTTACGCTGTTTGCGTAATTACAATTTATATGCATAGATTGACAGGTAGAAAAAGATAGAACAACATAATTCAGATTCATTAGCGTTAAATGTACAATCTTCTAACAAACTGCCTTTTCCCGTAGAGTTAAAATCATTTACAACGTAAATAGTAAATTTTGTAAACAAACTTTTTATCATTCCTATTGTATTCACTAATGTTTGCCGTAAAATATTTCTCAATAACTAAGCTTTTTATTTGGTAAATAAAAGTTTTTTTTTTGATTCTTGCTAACTTTCGAAAATCAAGGAAACATCTGTAACTAAATTCAGTTACATTTACCTGAAAGAATAAGCCTGGAAGTAAAAGTGGTATGAACGATTGAAAATCGAGTTCTGTTCTTGAAGTTATTGCTGAAAGTGGACAAAGATTAGCACCCGCTTAGAGGAGGAAAGCGATATTCAGGTTCGCCGGTACGTCTTAGCCTACTCCTGAAACTGTGGATTCAAATCGCTCATTTATGTTGAGGTCACAAGGCACTGTGAAAGGGAAAGAGTATATCACTTGTGGTAATACTCACGGATTGAGTGAATGTTGTGATTTGACAGAATGCTTCTCTTATAAAGGTTTCAAGTCGCGAAGAAGAGACGATTGTGTTTTAGCAGCTAATAGGCAGGATACACAAAAGTGAAATGTAACGCGGAGAGCTTGCTTGGTGATAAGGTGATAGAAAAGTCAACGTGATCGAGTTTTGACCCAGATTTCATTGATAATGGAGATGCTAGTGCTGTGAGGAAGCCGGTGGTTGCAGTTGGTAAGTTGTTGTTGACTGGTGTGCTACAGACGACGTCTCAACCTGTGAAGAGGAGTAAGGTTGTGGCTTCAGCGTCAAGTTCAAACTAAATATACAACACCTTCATTAGAGACCCACACTGAAGGGTATAAACCATATGCAACTACGATTATGGAGGTGTAATCGACGACTAATTGGGTATCTGTGATCACGATCATGAACATTTTTTTTAGGTGATAATGATGAGGAAATTGATGCAAATGATTCACGTACAGTCCGCTCATCAGCAGATGTTGAACTTAAACTGGATGTAGTTTTAAGACGTTTCAGGGGTGGTGACTCTACGATTAAACAGTCCTCATCAGATTGAACAAAACCAACAGCTGCTTTACCACTAAGTTCACCATCTCGTATCAATCATTTGTCGTCGCCTTTGTCGCCCTCCACAGTGAAAAGAACACCTTAATTAACTTAACATGAAGGCCGAAAATGAAGCAAAACTATTGGTTATTAAATTGCACTACTAGAGTGTATCGAACCAGTTCCAAGCATTCGTTTACGAATATTGTTTACATCCGTTTTCTTGTACGCCCATTCACTGTTGAACATTAGTATCATTTGAATACGAACCATTATGGTCCTGTTGTTGATCCACAGCTGATACTTCGTTGATACGTCTAAAGAATGCAGAATACGCTGAAAAATATCGGAAAGACCCAGATGGTAGCTGGTGACCATCCATGAACCTACCTGCCTTACTTTGTCATTGTACCAGAATGGATGAGCTCGAGTGAATGATAGTCAATGGTGATTCTAGTGATGATGATCTAAGTGAGTATGAGAGCGTCTTAGAATTAAAGGCAATCGTTCAACTGAATTACACGAATGAAAGGCATTCACCTCTCGATCTACTACATGAATATTCTTATTCTTGATGTAAATTACTGACTGCTGTCTCTTGGTTGATTAGATATGTTGGATACTTTGCAGTCATAAATCATCTCTGATGTGATGTCATGGGTGTAGCACCACTGAAAAATGATCGTGGGGTAGGTCAGAGGATGCACACTTCAACGATTTCTCTACTTACAATCGTCAACCTAGGAGGGGTTACTGGCGTACTGCTGTAAGTTCGGTAATTCTTCAAGAGTAGTACATCAAGGCACCGTTTACACAATTAGGTGTACTATCTGTATATAAGCGTAAAGTATATATATGAGTTGAAGTTGTTACTTTGAATCCCTCTGTCTACTTGTTGTTTTTTTATCTTGCTGTATTGCCAAAATCATGTTAAAATAACATCATGCCTACTTCAGAAGTCGTTTTAACACTTCTGCAGTTTATGAAGGGATTGGTTGATATTAAAGTCATTTGGTGGAATTCAATACACTGAGGCGGCTGGAGCTGAAGATAGGCTGATACAGACTGGGAAGTATCCAACACCCATGTGGACAAGGATTAGTTGTGATACGGGCGATTGAGAGCAAGACAGAATTTCGATCTCAGACTGGGGTCCCACACGCCAGGGAGGTGGAGAGTAGAGCCTGAAGACTTCATACTTCCTGTCACTAGGACTGAGGCAGAGCAAGCCATATGTGATAACAATGACAGTTGGTACTGAGCTCGTAAATGGTTGTGCAAATAGTGCCATGTGGTACAGCTGTGGTCATGATGGTTCGTAAAAGGGTCGATAAAGCAGGTTTCGCTCGTGTTGCATGGTGTCAAGAAAAAGCCACAGCTAGATGTCAGTTCAGTGCGAGCTAGATTCCGCAGGTAGTCACTGATGAGGGGAGAGCGCAACAGCGTGATATGTGTATGCCAGTTGTTGTGCGGGGCTTTTTTGCTTTGCGTTTCATTTCAGCTTAGTCCTGGTTGGCCCATGTTCTCCTATTGAGTCACGTCTGCATCTATCAGCCGTATCGCAAAAGAGGTCTGGATCCAATTTTTATAGCGGAATGTCAGTGCAAGTAAACATTGAATGATTCGTTTATTGGAACTGATCTCCACTTTGCTGGAGACAACAATGTCAACCATTGCTTAATCGTATACTGGTTGACAGAGGACTGAAGAAATACGATCACGAACTGTTCCATAATCACTCGACAAATAAACAACCGCATTTTTATTCTCTTTCCTGATATTCTGTTTTAGTTTTTGTATCCGGCGTGTTAGACGTAGTCTTCTCAAAGCATCAACAGGTTCAAAAGCCTTTATGAACTCGTCATTCGTCAGTAACCACACAGCCACTTGCAGAGCCCAACGAATTCTAACTTCTGTCAATATATATATAGCGGCACCAACAGCTAATGTGCCCCACGAGTATTTGTCCCCAAATTTTATTCGATAGTTGTTCGGTCCCCCATTAAAATCATGGGTAAAAGCAACTAAACAGTTTTTCAGTACCCTATAAATGATGCCAGTCCCTTATCTAAACCTGTAATTGACCACATTTTTGCCAATCAACCCTTGGAAATAAATAATCTGTCAAGAGATCCGTTGAAATCGGTTCACATTGATCAAAGCGGGCACCTCCATCCAATCAGAATCCAAAACATAAATTAGAAGTGAAAAGACACAATATATATTCTTTCAAACTGATTCATATAAACAGTTATGAACACCAATTTGCTTGAGAGAATGTGTAAATTTTAAACGGAGGAAACACCTCACTGACTGACTGGTTTCAACATAGAACTATGCACCACTGTGCAGCAGTTTGAGTCACCACACTCCATGTAGCTCAAAAAGCAAAGGAATAAAGTAAAAAAGAAATGCAGAATAGAGACAGTAAACAGAGATATGATACAAAAAGAATAGTAATATCGAAGAACAATATAGTTTTGTTGGGTATCATAAGTCACAAGAAGTGAATGCACCTGCGCCTGCCACTGAGAACGATTTGAGCCATAGCACCAATTGTCTCCAGCTTTCCTTGGTGTTTACCGTCCCGAGGACCCCAACCAGGAGGTCTACACCTTCCTACGTTGTTTAAACTAACTGTTGTGGATTTCATTGACTGATGAGTCCATGTTTTGGTTTGACCATCAGTGGCTCTTTTCCAACGTGACCCTATGTCAAATAAAATCGCCTCAATCGATGTAACTTCACAACCTCGTCACCTCGTCACACCAAAAGTAATAGGGAATTTCTAGAAGCCTAGCTGGTACTCAGGTGAACCAGAAATTCAAAAACGCTTATTTCTACAAATCAAATTTACTAACTAATGAAAAATAACTCACATGACAAGAAAGTTCAAACTCCAAGTCAATAAAAAACGAGGAATGGCAACTGACAACCAACCAGAACAACGGTTATAGGAGATACAATTTTTTTTAGGGGGAATTCAAACAACTTTACTTAATACTGAGTTTTATACTGAAAATGTTGTCTAGTTGGACGATGAGAGGTTCGCAGTTATATCATTTAGTTCACAGAACACAACCAGTTCAATGTTGATTTACATTTTTACATATTGTACATTTACTGAATTTCTATAAGAAGATACAAATCTACATATAATGATCAATATTCACAACTAACATTCCAACAAATGAAGGTACGAATTCATTCAATGTTATAATTTGCACAAAAATGTTTTTACTATAACTTTTGTCTTCAGAAAATATTTTAATTTAAGAAAAATTCAGTGTTTCACTGAATCTAAAAAGTACCAAAAATGTAAATATTTTATAAGAATAAAACTTGTACACTGTGGTAGAGTATACCTCCGTGATGGATAAGATTTCATTTTGATAAATCACACAGTGTTATACAGTAATAATTACTGATGACCACGTTACGAGCACAATTTATCACTGCTACTCATAATCATATCAAGTCACTCACTCACACAACTCTCTTGCTTCATATAAATACATGTGTGGAATTGATTAGATATGTGAATACAAGTCAATATAGGATAATGTACATTCAGAAATAATAATAATATGATTGTTATTGATCAAATACAGTCAGATGGAAAATAAGACGAGTGTTTTTACAGTAAAAATGAGTAACTTGTTAGAATTTGTAAAAAATTTATATTTGTAAAGTCTCAGCCAGATTGAAATGAGTAATTTCAACGTTTCGTTCGGCAATCTGGTCCGAACTTCTTCAGGGAAATTAATCGAAATCAACATTACATAGGTTTATATATAAAAAGGAACATCATTTGTTTTTAAAAATTTGTCCAATCATGAGTCATTCAAAAAGTACCAACAAGTATAATAAACAAAATATTTATGAGCTATGATCAAAATTTGACCTCGGACTTACAAATATCGGTCTACCTTTGTTAAACACTTTAAACAGAGTGTGTATGTGTGTGTGGGTAAACAGTTGCAAAACATTTCTTAACGTTTCCATTAGAAGATATGGACAGTCGAGAATTTTGAACAAGTATTAATAATTAGTGATACATATCCATTTTTATTTATTAATAAGGATTTTCCTATGCATCAGCTAACATCACGCCTTCATGTCTGTTCAAACTGCTAGTATCTAGAATTTTATGATTAGACGTATTTTCAAAATTATGGTGTTTAGGATTAGCGTTTAGTAGAAGCACCCTGTCGGACTTATTGCTTTGTCTTCTTTCTGAAGATTGAGCTGCTTTATTCGACCTACTGGAGTTGTCAGGTGACTCGACATCTACGGATTTCGGATATGCATTCTGTTGCAGACAACGGAGAGTGAAAACACGATGATTGTGCCAGTTATACAGTTTCTTTGTTAATTTAATTCGATTGCAAAATAATTCAAATGAACTGTCGTCAAGATTTGACAGAATAGTTCCTAAACACCATAATTTTGAAAATACGTCTAATCATAAAATTCTAGGTACTAGCAGTTTGAACAGACATGAAGCGTGATTTTAGCTGATGCATAGAAAAATCCTTATTAATAAATAAAAATGGATATGTATCACTAATTATTAATACTTGTTCAAAATTCTCGACTGTCCATATCTTCTAATGGAAACGTTAAGAAATGTTTTGCAACTGTTTACCCACACACACATACACACTCTGTTTAAAGTGTTTAACAAAGGTAGACCGATATTTGTAAGTCCGAGGTCAAATTTTGATCATAGCTCATAAATATTTTGTTTATTATACTTGTTGGTACTTTTTGAATGACTCATGATTGGACAAATTTTTAAAAACAAGTGATGTTCCTTTTTATATATAAACCTATGTAATGTTAATTTCGATTAATTTCCCTGAAGAAGTTCGGACCAGATTGCCGAACGAAACGTTGGAATTACTCATTTCAATCTCGCTGAGACTTTACAAATATAAATTTTTTACAAATGTCTACTTCTCACTCGGCGCCCAAATATTTTAGAACTATTCTGTCAAATCTTGACGACAGTTCATTTGAACTTGTTAGAATGTTGTGATGTACGTGAATTGAATTGAAATAGAATTTTAAGATTATTTATTATCCCTATCTGATTTGACTGACTGACTGGTGGTAATAATATCTTCCATGCATATCTCTTGCGTTTGCATTTAGTGATTTCTGTTGCATGTGTTGGGTGTGTAGACTCGATGAACCAGGATTCAGTATTCAACCTCTGTCTCCACCTAAATACCTACCTGTATTATTTACTTCTTCGAATTTTGACCATCTCCTACCCACCTAATTTGGTATGCTTGTGTGCTGTTAATACAAGCACTGCAAAGTAGTGCTGTGCTTCCTTCGAAATTACTCACCACTGTGAGAAGGGTAAACCATTATTACCTTAGCTTAATTCGTATCTTCTCACAGACAATCTGACTATCCCTCTCGACCTACTAGTTTGACCTATGTGGTTGACCTTACTTACAGTCACTGTAAGATATTTTGTAAATTATATTATTTTGTATAATTAGGTCAACCAATAGGGCCCTTAAACCTACCGAGCTTGTCTCTGAGTAAGTTTGGAGGTTTGAATACCACACTAATTAATGCTTTAATAAGATTCATAAGTGGGGAGGGTCTCAGATGTCTCCTCGTTCCTTATATGGTATAACTGTAGATGACTATTATTCTCTCTTATTTATGTCATCATTATTAGTTTCGCAATAAATAAATTTTTCCCATAATGGAATCAAATATATTTTAGCTTTTTAGATTGGGTGGAATGATCAGAATGTATGGTTATTATTGTTCGTTTGGGTTCTGAGTGTAATACATGGTTTCACTAGCACACCTCCACTTTTTTCTCCTCTCTGCGGAAGCTTCAGCTGTTCCTATAGCTAACCATAGCCCTTCACTTACTCCCCACACGATCTCCTTCATGTCACCCTCAAACGCACAGCTCACTGCCTCTCATATGGGTTCGCTTAGAGGTATGATATGTCATGAGATTTGATTCGAGGATCTTCTCAGCGTGTGTGCAATCTATCTCCGCTTCTACATATATCTGTTGGGCATATTCTAGACAATGACATATAATCATTTATTGTACAGGATCTTCAAGCGAAATAGCTATCAATAAAGGATCATTCGACACAATATTTTCTGATCCTCAGCACACTCAATAAGATCATTTTCTTTGAAAAATCTATTTCATTGGACTCAAAGATAACTACCAATGTGCATAAGTACACATACCGATAAGATGATGTAATTGGATGGTTAAACAACCAGAAATTGGGTGAATTTAAAGTTTTATGTTGGATTAAAATGCTAGCTAATCATAGAGATTTTTCACTTTATTATTATTATTATTCCCTTGCGTTTGGAGTGGAACATATGGCTTCAACAAAACATCTCCACCTTGTTCTATTTTCTGCTGTCATCTTCAGCTGGGTCCACGATTGGCCATAATCTCTCATCTCCTCTATGTCACTCTCGCACTGATGACTCAGTCGTTGCTACTCATTGTGGTCCTCCTGGAACAATGGCCTGCGTTGTATGAGATTTCATTCGAAGGCCTCCTCAACGCATGCCTAATCCCCCTTTTTTTTTTCTACAAATTTTCTGAGTGGTAGGTTCTTGGTTGGTTTGTTCCCAGAGTTTCTTGTTGTTAATTCTTTCTTAGCGGCCATTCGATCTTCAATATGGAGCCAGCGAAGTCAGTCGGAAATCCTTTTCATGGCACTCTACGCAAGTTACTCGCTCATACAGAAGCATTAACTCACTTCATAATTGTGCCGAAAATTTAAATTTCATTCTTTATGCCGTGGACTGCAGAAGATTTCTAAATTGGTTTTAGATTGATGAAGGCGTATATTGCTTTTCCGATTTCCGCTGGTTAACTTTGACATCTTCATCCATTCCTGCTACATGTGCTTGAAACAGTACTTCTTGGTTGGATAAGTGAAGGGAGTAACCTGTTTCAAATTTCACCCGTTGATGGTGACTGACATCAGTGATGGTTGTTGTTTCTTTTGGTTGGTTGAGTAACTTCACCACCTCTGTCTTCTCTATGTTCATCTGGAATCTTGTCTTCTCTGCTTCTTCTGTTTTCCATTAGGTCACCTGATAAGAAGTTCCACTTACTTACGTTTTTGAGACATTTTCAACCTGAAAGAATTCCTTTTAAACACCAAAGTTACCCATTAAATCATGAATAAAATCAATCTAAACTTAGCGAAGAAAATTTTCTTCACCTTTAGTATTAATAATAACTCACTAATATCACTCTCACATCGGTCTTTCTCACTATCTATCAAGTGAACAGTCAACTACTGATCTTCTCATCTAATAACATTTAATAACACTCTGAATAGCTCAGTGTTAACTTTTGAGACCGCAGCAGCAATAGGTAATGTCAATTCAAATCTAAGAGTCGACATCAGTTTCTCCACTAGAGCGAGCAAGCACGAAACTTAGATGTAAGACTTCCAGTTGATCGCCACCGAAGTTGTAACATCAATTTTAATCTTATTAAATTTCAAACGCTTTCTTTCATTGTGCCATTGACTATTCCGCAATTTTTATTTGCTTTTTGAAGCCATCATATCAAATTATGTCACTTATTCCCACCTTATACTCAATAACAGACGACTATACATTCTCTGAAGATGATTTCATTGTTAAACATGTTTCTTCGCTACCCTGTCTTCTGCTTTCTTGATAATATCATTTGTTTTCAACTATGGGTTTTTATTTAGGAATCGTGTTTGATTGGTTGAAGGATTTCATTATGAGATGACATCAGTTAGCAAACTATTGAAAACTTTCAAGGAGTACTGAACAGCTGTTTCGTCCTAGTTTGGGACTCTTCACCAGTAATCACCTAGAGGTTAGATTTCACAGGCCATTGGATCGGGTCCAAGTGGCGTAGTGGTCTGCAAGCTCGCCTTCTAACCAAAACGTTTTGGGTTTGAGCCCTGGAGGGTGCGTACTGCTTGAGAGTCCCAAACTAGGACAAAACAGCTGCCCAGTATTTTCAGGATTTCCGATGGTTCTCTAACCAATCTCAACTCATGATGAAATTCTGTAACCAATCAATATAATTTTTTAACTGATGGATCGTGACTAGCAGTGGTATCGAGGATGCGCATTTTGTCCTATTTGAGACTCGTCAGTTGATTGATCCTGCATTCCCGAGTGAGTGATGATGTTTTCACAACCGAGGCTCGAACACAGTGACCATGGTTTCCAACGCAAAAGCGTTATCCACTAGACCACATGACCACGAGAACCTCTCGTTTAGGATGGGTCATATTGATTATTTCATTCAATTTTTGATTTTCCCTTCGAATGAATGGACTGTTTGTAACTATGGGCACTGGGTTTGAACCCCGTTGGTGAGAACATCATCACTCAATGGGGAATGCAGTTACATCAATTAGGTGACGAGTCCCAAATAGGACGAAGTGTGGGTCCTGGATTCCAATACTAGTCACCATCCATCAATTAACTACGAATTACATGCCTAGACATCGTCGAAGCATCTTCACAAGAAGTCGACATGTCAACCCGAGACCAAGTATTTTGGTTCAATCAATCGACGGAAAAATCCTAAATTGAATTGAGAAATATCTTATGTGTTTGAAAAAAGAACATACGCCATTCTGAAATTTTCAGGAAAAAAGCCTACAGATGATCTTCCACATTATATATCGTGAATGTGAGAAAATGATGGCCTGCCTAAAACGTGGGGCTACCGAAATACTTCATCACTATATGGTGTATAAATAATAATAATAATTTACTTTATTCCAAAACAGATGATGATACAATTTCTTTTGTTCACGTAGTTATAATCTAACAAAATATAACTTCTGGTCATGTTGTTTACTCCGTCGAGTATTTAAAATCTTTACAACCTACTGATTTACAAGTTTCTATGAAAACTTGAAACAAAGTATAACCGTGGGTGAGAATATATCACAATACATGAGATGATTGCCCCTGAGTTGTTTAACGTCAACTGATACTACTCAGGAAGTGAAACTAAATGTCTGCAATCTTTAATCATTTCACTTCATACAACCTGTTCCAATTGTTAGTTTCCATTAAGAAGGAAAGAGCATATTTGCAGGATAATACGAGCTCGTTTTATCTCGTGGATTCTCCCTCTTCAACTGTTCACAACCTGAATAAAATCAATTATATGTTAGAAAATGGCGTCTGAACATACTCTGTTACAATGATTTCAAGTTACAGAGAGAAAGTATAAGCAACATAATTTCAAAGATGATGTAAGTAGACAATTATTTAGTGAAAAAGAGTAACCGTTTATATACAGTACGACGAAGGGATGGAATTCAAATTTCTCTTGGAAAAAAGGATGGACTGGAGACAAACAAAATACAAGAGAGAACAACAGAATTCGCAGAAGTTAGAATTCATGGGCCGGCCATTGGATCGGGTCCCACTGGCTCAATGGTCTACGAGCTAGCTCACCTTGTAACCAGAAGATCCTGGGTTCGAACCTCGTTAGTGCATACTGCTGAAGGGTCTCAAACTAGGACGAAACAGCTGTTCAGCATTCCCTGTTCTCCAGTGTTTCTCTAACTGATGTCAGCTCATGATGAAACCATTCATGGAAACAGAACAACACATTCAATTCATACATATTATGGTGCAAAGCTCAGGAGGGTGGGTTGGATAGTAAAGTAAAATTATAAAATACATTAAATGATTTAATTTTATAGATTTGTGACCTTAATAGTGAATTCGACTCAGTGTTTTTGGAAATCAAAATCAAGATTGAGCAGGATGTTGTTCAACAGAACAAAACAATTATGCTTATCAGGGTAATGAGAGATTAGTAACATTCTCTTTCGTTATGCGCAGGTCAGAACGAAGACATTTGATGGAAATGCCTTCTGCGAACCAAAGTAAGTAATGTTTTCTTTATGTACTGATTCTATTTTGAAAGCTTGACTAATTTCCACTGTATATCCTATGTCAATTAGGCTGCTAGCGATTGCGTTTCAGAATTTGCTGCCCTTCAAACGGAGACTGTTAGGAATACGCTCAGAGAATCAGGTAGACGCTTTTCTCTCAGTTCTTCCTATGTACTTGTTGTTGCAAGTGCAGGTGAATTAGTAAATGCAGTTGGAGTTAACATGGGACAGGATACGTATCTCTACTTTTGACTGGGTTAACGAACATACTGTGCTGTAAAGTGGAATGAGTCTAGCGGCGAGAAATGTTATTTTCAATGCACCTTTAATTCGGTTTTCCCTTCTTCTGTATACTTCCTCGCCTTTGTAGGCTTGGTAGATAAAAACTGACTTTTTTCAAATATTTGGTTTTCCCTTACCACATTTTGATATGAACTTCTTGGGTTGCCATTTTTTCTAAGGTTCTTTTCAATAACAACAATTTTAATCTTATCGAATTTCAAATGCTTTCTTCCATTGTGGCGTTGACTATTCCATAATTTAAAATTTAAATTCGAAGCCACTTCTGAGCAGTCATATAAAATTATACCACCTATCACCAACTTCTAATCAATTACGGAAGACTATACAATCTCTGAAGATGATTTCATTGAAGAAGAAAATTTTCTTCGATGCACTGTCTTCTGTTTTCTTGATAATATCATTTGTTTTTCAAGTATTAGTTTTTCAATGAATCATGTTTGATTGGTTGGAGGATTTCGTCTACAGATGACATCAATTAGAAAAATACTGAAAAACTTTCAAGGAGTACTGGACAGCTGTTTCGTCCAAGTTTGGGACTCTTCATCAGTAATCACCTAGAGGTTGGAATTCACAGGCCATTGGATCAGGTCCAAGTGGCGTAAAGGTCTGCAAGCTCGCCTACTAACCAAAAAGTTTTGGGTTCGTGCCGCGGTGTGTGCGAACTGCTTGAGAGTCCCAAACTAGGACAAAACAGCTGTCCAGTACTTCCAGGCTTTCCAATGGTTCTCTAACCAATCTCAACTCATGATGAAATTCTGTAACCAATCAATATAATTTTTAATTGATGGATGGTGACTAGTAGTGGAATCTAGGATACGCATTTTGTCCTATTTGAGACTCGTCACCTAGATGTTCCTGCAATCCTCAGTGATTGATGACGTTTTCACCACCGAAGCTCGAACCCAGTGCCCATAGTTTCCAACGCCAAAGCGTTACCCACTAAACCACTTGACCACGAGAACCACCTCGTGTGAGACGGGTCATATTGATTATTTCATTCAATTTTTGATTTTTCCTTCGACTGATTGGAATGTTTGTGACTATGGGCACTGGGTTCGAACCTCGGTGGTGGGAACATCATCACTCAATGGGGAATGCAGGTACATCAATTAAGTGACGAGTCCCATATAGGACGAAGTGCAGGTCCTGGATTCCACTACTAGTCACCATCCACCAATTAACTATGAATTACATGCCTAGACATCGTCGAAGCATCTGCACAAGAAGTCGACATGTCGACCTGAGACCAAGTATTTTGGTTCAATCAATCGACGGGAAAATCCTTAATTGAATTAAGAAATATCTTATGTGTTTGAAAAACGGAACATACGCCATTCTGAAATTTTCAGGAAAAAAGCTTACAGATGATCTTCCACACTATATATCGTGCATGTGAGAAAATGATGGCCTACCTAAAACTTGGAGTTACCGAAATACTTCATCACTATATGGTGTATAAATAATAATAATTTACTTTATTCCAAAACAGATGATGATACAATTTCTTTTGTTCACGTAGTTATAATCTAACAATATATAACTTCTGGTTATGTTGTTTACTCTGTCGAGTAAATCTTTAAAATCTTTACAACCTACTGATTTACAAGTTTCTATGGAAACTTGAAACAAAGTATAACCGTGGGTGAGAATATATCCCAGTACATGAGATGAATGCCCCTGAGTTGTTTAGCGTCAACTGATACTACTCAGGAAGTGAAACTAATTGTCTGCAATCTTTATTCATTTCACTTCATACAACCGCTTCCCTTTGTTAGTTTTCATTAGGAAGGAAAGACCATATTTGCAGGAAAATACGAGGTCGTTTTATTTCGCCGGTTCTCTCTCTTCAACTACCCACAACCTAAAGAAAATCAATTGTATGCTAGAAAATGGTGTCTGGACATACTCTGTTACAATGATTTCAAGTTACAGATAGAAAGTATAAGCAACATAATTTCAAAGATGATGTAAGTAGACAATTATTTAGTGAAAAAGAGTAAATGTTTATATACAGTACGACGAAAGGATGGAATTCAAATTTCTCTTGGAAAAAAGGATGGACTAGAGACAAAATACAAGACAGAACAACAGAAATGACAGAAGTTAGAATTCATAGGCCGGCCATTGGTTCGGGTCTCAGTGGCTTAATGGTATACGAACTCGCCTTGTAACCAGAAGGACATGGGTTCGAACCTCGTTGGTGCGTACTGCTGAAGGGTCTAAAACTAGGACGAAACAGCTGTTCAGTACTCCCTGTTTTCCACTGGTTCTCTAACTGATGTCAGCTCATGATGAAACCCTCCATGCAAACAGAACAACAGAGTCATTTTATACATATTATGGTACAAAGTTCAGGAGAGTGGGGTGGTTAGTAAATTAAAATTATAAAATATATCAAATGATTTAATTTAATAGATTTGTGACCTTAATAGTGGATTAAACTCAGTGTTTGGAAATCAAAATCAAGATTGAGCAGAATGTTACTCAACAGAACAAAACAATTATGCTTACCAGGGTAATGAGAGATTAGTAACATTCTCTTTCGTTATGCGCAGGTCAGAACGAAGACATTTGATGGAAATGCCTTCTGCGAACCAAAGTAAGTAATGTTTTCTTTATGTACTGATTCTATTTTGAAAGCTTGACTAATTTCCACTGTATATCCTATGTCAATTAGGCTGCTAGCGATTGCGTTTCAGAATTTGCTGCCCTTCAAACGGAGACTGTTAGGAATACGCTCAGAGAATCAGGTAGACGCTTTTCTCTCAGTTCTTCCTATGTACTTGTTGTTGCAAGTGCAGGTGAATTAGTAAATGCAGTTGGAGTTGACATGGGACAGGATACGTATTTCTACTTTTGACTGGGTTAACGAACATACTGTGCTGTAAAGTGAAATGAGTTCAGGGGCGAGAAATGTTCTTTTCAATGCACCTATAATTCGGTTTTCCAATCTTCTGTATACTCCTTCGCCTTTCTACGCTAGACAGATTAAAACTGACTTTTTTTTGGTTTTCCCTTGCCATATTTTGATATGAACTTCTTGGGTATCCATTTTTTCTAAGTTTTTTTCGATTATAGAGAGTTCCTCTTGGATATTATTTTCTGAACACAACGCCGCAGCTTTGGTGAATAAGGTGTTCTTCCTGCAAATGTGTTCGTTCCTTCTTAATTTTAGCCATTAAGTTATGTCTTTGTGTAAAAAAATGTACCTCCTCACTCTTACTGATAAAACGTTTAACCAATCAAATGACTGGTGTTTATAATCATTTTTCCTGATTATGACAGTATACACCCAGATTTAGTCATGAGATGAACGTCGCAAAATCATTCAAAATTATCAGTAGGCAAAAGAGTTCAATTCTCCTCAAGTTTACTGAAGCCATCTCTATCAAGCACCTGTAAACCTTATTTATGAGTTCAGAAAGAAGCAGTTATCAGTCTTTCTTTGTCTTGGTAAGTGGAAACTTTCACCTCTTTTTCATCTGATTACGTAACGTTGAAAGTTTACATTGTGTACGATCATTATATATATATACGTCTCAAATATTAGTCATGAGAAAAGAGCACGAACAAAGACTAACTCAACAACCAATCACAGCAGACTTTGCGTGGGCGGATACGATTCGCAGATATATATGGTCTGACCTTCAAATAACTGGTCACAAACAGATGACAGAATATCCTTCAGCAAGAAAACAACCAATCAGAAGATATCACCTCTCTGCTAACAATAACGCTAATAATAATGTACATAAAAATCTATAAATATCTGTTGATTTTCTGAATAAACAATCTGTTGCCTGACCCTTGTCTTCTGTTACTGCGAGTATGCCTAATAATGACTTTGGCCTGTAAACAGCTGATGAGAAGCCAATGAAATAAACACTGATGTTACCATTTTATCCTGCAAAACTGTTGATTCATTTGATAAAATACATTATAAGAGTGTACCCAGTGACTAATGAGTCTTCGAAACACTTCAGTCTCCTATTGGTCATGATACTTCAGTTGTTTAATTCTTCAAGTAATGTAACTCTTCACAAATGAACTTTTTTCAAAATACTGTTCTGTGAAACACAAAAATACTTTCAATTAATAAACTGAAATTATCTGAGCAATATCTAAAAGTGAGTAGTTACTTACAGAGATTTTTCAACATATATGATGGAAAGAAACTGAGGAAACTGTGCATAGCTATTTGTCTTCACTTTGACTTCAAAGGTGATAATACTGTAAGGCTAGTGGGGGAATAGTTTAAGTACATCAATGAGCGAAAGGTTTTCTTCAACAAAGTCAGTCTTTCTGCTGAATGTTACTTGTTTCAAAAAAACATCTACGTGAATCCGGATTTCAGTGATAGCATTAACCTGTGATATCCTTAAGAGGAAGAATTTCAGCATCCTTGAGAAGAACATTCTTAGCAGCACACTAAGGATAGTGTTCTCTAGTCGCCTGAAGGATAAGATCCTTCTTCTAGTTACTGCCGACAGCCTTTGTTTATCATTTTCCAGCTGAACAATTATGACTGCTGAAGCGAAAGACAAGCTGCCTACCTATCTGTGCCACTTCCATCTGTATCTATATATTTAGTTGTTCCTGTGGGGAAAGCTATATAGGGCAAACAGCTAGACAGATTAAAAAACTCATTAATGAGCGTCTTTCTTCTTCCTGTTTCGGGAAAGGCCAAATAAAATCTATAAGAAGTTATATTTTGGCTTCTTGGATTGATAACGGTCACCAAGTGGACAGAAACAGTGCTTTCCAGGTAACCTATCGCATTTCATCGAGCCTTTCGAATGGAATTCGAACCCGCCTTTTACAAATGGCCGAAGCTATTGCAATTCCAGAGAACAAGGCTAGGCACTGCTTACAAAAGACGTTTGTTCTATCTTTGTCTCTTCCTTGCTTAGCCTAGGTGAATTCTATTCAAAACCCTCCCACCCTTTCTTATTTTAAATTTCCTTTTTTGTTTTTATGATATTTATTCAAACTTTGATTAACTGTCCACTTCAACTTTAGTATTAAGTAGCTTTTAGGCGTTGACCTGATTCATTTATTGAATTGCCTACATATACACATGCATATTACTACCTTCGTTATTCTTATCGCCACCTGCATAAATCTTATTATCATTGTTTATGTCGCCATTGTGATTATCGTTATTATTGACCTTCAAAATATTTACCACATTATTATTCGAATTTGATGCAAAAGCCCACAGTCTTTGGTAAGTTGTTATATATATGAAGCTATTTAAATTAGAGTAAAACCTGAAGAAGATCTGACTGAAAACACTAATACTGTTCGCTTAAATGTCTTGTTCTAGTATTAATAATGATAATATTTAGAGACTTATGTATGTTTACATCAGTCCACCTGTTGTTGTGAAGTCAGGTATATCGATCGTTAGACACGTTAACTGCCTAAAAGAGTTCAAGGACACTATGCTGCATAGTTGCAAAAAAGCAAGAGTAGCTCTGTAAAGAGTGAGATAGCCAAACACCTTGCCAACAGTGGTCATTTTTTCATCTCAACAAATGACTCCTTTAAAGTAATAAACAAGGCGGAGAGTTACCTGCCAATAGTAAAAAGACTTTCGTCTCTTCTGCATTGCTGAAGTTCTAGCCATTCAGACAGAGAAACTGGAGTAGTGCATACAAAGTAAAACTATTCAACAACTCCCACCATCATGGTGACAAATATTTTGAATTCTACTGACCTGACTGACTGTAGGATGAAATTACTCGATGTTCTAGTGAGAAGTTGTGACTAGCGTGGTGAGATGATGCAGTTCCCGACAATAAGGCTGGCTAGTGGTCGAGCTATATCGTGAATTGGAAGGCGTTAAAATTCATGGGCCAACGGGTAGGGCGGTTGAATTTCACACGAGTATGCCTTGTAACCAGAGGCTCCTGGGTTCCACAACCAGTGAATACGTACTGCCAATGAATTCAGAACTATAACGAAACAGCTTTCCAGTACTCCTTGTTAGTTTTCATACTGTGGCCTAACCTGAAACTCTAACATAAGCCCATGTTTTCTTTCATTTATAGGTTTATTCTGATTACAACTCAATCAACAGATTATTCACTTTATAGCTTAACTCCAATACTCATATTCAACTCCCTTTATGCATTAACAAATAATAAAAACTATGATTATGACAGCTGACCACTTTTCTTACTACCTTCTTTTATGAAAAAGAGATTGTGTATTAATCAGATTGCACAGCTTAAGTGAAAAATCAGTTTGCTGAGAACAGCCTTTTCGCTGAATTAGGCGTTTCATTTTCACAGGGGAAAATCAAAAAGTATCTGTCAAATTAAAACACTAACTGCATGTATCAATACACATTTATTTCTGGGAGTAGTCACCTCAAAAGGGCTGGGTAAAAATGACCATAATACGTATTTTAACCTACAGAAAACAGCCCAATATTCTATTTACTTTAGTTACCAAATAGTTGGAAAACATAAGAATCTGAACTGATTATACAAAGAAAGATAACAAATAACTCAGCAAACAGATATATTTCCGTTGAACGCATTTTCGAAATCCGTACAATCAAATTTTTATACAAAAATGCATATACGTACGATTCCTTAATGCTACCAAGCAAGTGTTTCAACAATCTGGGAAAGACCAGTCGCCAATCCTCGACACTTCAAACTAGCACGTATATTAATTTGAGAGTGTTTGTGGAAATGGATACAAAGGACGTAGAGAAAGTCAATTTTCTACTCGCATGGTGGAGCATTTGCCCATGTGGTTGAAAGTAACTAAAGTCAAAGCGCCAAAAAGCTCAATAACAAAGCACGCTGTGGACTATGGACATGATATCGAGGCTATCAAGTCATTAACTGTTGTCAGCAGATAAAGAAACATAGACATGATTGCAGTTTTCACGGCTTCTGGAATTTGAGTTTATAAATCAGGTCTCTGTGTACAAAAGTAGATGGTCGTCACTCTGAATCTACCATGGTAATACGTTTTACTTATTATTCTACCTCTTATTATTATTATTCTTGATTCATTTAACAGCATCCTTTATCAGTAGCATTATGTTAACTCACTTCAACACTATTATTATTAATGTTATTATCACTATTACAATTGATATTACTCTGTTTGCACTTCTTGTTATATTCTCTAATGGCTAATTGTTTATCTAAGTGATGTTATTGAAGCGTAATGCATTTTATCCTTATTTCAAACTCTCATATCCCTCTCCTCTTATTTATTTGAACATGACTTGGAAAAATTTTGCACATGTCATTCTGAACGATTAAATCACTGTAGTTGACATGCTCATCAGTCTTGTATCTCCCAATCTATCTCCATTAGTAAATGTATATCCCAGAATGTAGAGTATTTAGCTGAAGATTTCTACCGAAGTTTGATGAATTCATTAAATCCTACTTTACTAACCTTTGTTGCTTGTTTAAAATTATTATTTAATGCAACATAGTAGCGAAGTTGGGTCGTTCGTCGGCGGTTCCGAGTTGGAATACTTTCTAGCCACGCTTAACATGTTTCGGAGTCTGATCCCCAGCCGAAGCGCTCCAAGACCTCTTTAAGTCGGTAATAAAGTTGGTAAAGACGTGGGGTTAGTGACCCTACACCTTAACAGTTTACAAACTCACTGCTATTGAAGCTTCAAGGCTCCAGCTTGAAGCCCTATGCTCTACAATGAACGTAAAGCAGTCAACTGTTATTAATATTTTATTTTTTTTTTGATTTACAGCTTGATTCCACACCGTATTTTCAGTACAAGTATGGAATTTTCAGCATGGATATCGGTAGCCCAAATTCAGGCCGACCATAGATATCGGGTGTGCGCCGGCAGGGGATCGAACCCCGGACCATGTGCATGGTCGGCGAGAGTCCTAACCACTGTGCCACCGACGCACGAAAGTAAATCAAAGGAGACAGCAAGTTTCAATCTGGTATGAAAGTCGGAAGGTTTGACGAGAGATGAACATAAGTCACAAGCAGCATAGAAACAAACTACTTGATGTTTAGAAAAATCGTTGCTTAACATGTAAAATAGTGGTTAACGAGAACAGATGTGAGCAGGAGGTACAGTGAAACAAGGTTGAATAAAAGTCTTTGCAAATGAAGATGGAACATGATGAAGGGAACTAAAAAATGATAACTTTGGTACCAGAAAAGTACTAGACCCATAATAGATGCAAAAATTGGGCTAGTTTCTTTTAAACCCATAGCTCCGTCTTCTGGATGCTTATGTGTCACATCAACCTCATTTTTCTAAAGTATTATATTTGTCTTTACTGTACAGGCCTGTTTGTATTTCCCACTTCACTAACTAATGACCCTGAAGCCCTATTGGTTGTCGACTGTTTTAAATTATCAACGTAACTGGTGTCACTCAAGGCCGTTTAAATTATATGAATATACACAATTACTGTTAACCCTTCTCACTGTTGATTCAAGACAGTAAAAGGTCTCCACGTTAGCAACCGGTATTCTTGTCTTCTTGCTTCACGAGTCAGGTGATATCACATCGTGTCGTTGTTGTTGCAAACCAACTAGGCGAGGGCTTCTACCATAAGATGGAGTCGGAAACACACACACTGCCTTTGGAAGATTTCTGTTCATTTTGTAAATGACTTTGAATATTAAGTATGCCGGAATACTGTAGCACGTGCTAATGCGCTGTTCACCATTTCTGAATGAATTAGTGAGTACTTAATGCAGCTATGTTTTCTTATGCTCTCGAAAGCGTTTTGAATGGATGAACATAGTGCGATCTTTGTAGTAACCTCAACAGGAGCAGTCAAACTGCTGTATAAGTATAGTAGTGGACGAATACGCCAGTTTGTCCTTCATAGTTCCTAAAGTGGTGGATAGCTACAGCATATACGTTATTCATACATTAATCAGATAAAACAGTTTGCCAATTCATTTACTTGACAAGGTGAAAATTATCGCAAGCTCAAGAACTATCATAAAGTTGCTACATTTATAAACTGAGATTTTGTGAATTCTGGTTTAATATTACTATTATGAAGATAGGACATCAAAGATAGGACTTCAGGTGAACATGGAGAAAACAGAGTTGATGGAGGTTCCTGGCCAACAGCAACACAAACAACAACAGACAAAAATCAGCCAGCATATATGGGAGAAATCTGAAAGAAGCAACCTCATTCACCTACCTACCTACGTGGGAAGCATCTTTTCAATTACAGGGAGACGGAATTGATGGGGATAATAAAGTGAAAATTATCGGGAAAGAAAGACAAGCTTTCATTACTCTCAAGTTTGTGTCGAGGTCAACAGCACTCCTCAGCATGAAAAATAAGATCCGGATTTTCAACTCCAATGTGAAGTCAGCGCTACCATATGGATAAGAGACTTGGCGTCGCGCCGCGTGACGAAGGGCACTTCAAACAAACTACAGACCGCCATCAACAACTGTCTTCGTTCAATACTTCGCTCGAGTTCAGACGGCTGGCCAGAAATGATTAGCAACAGGCGTCTCTGGCAATGAATGAACCAATCAACCAGAAATCAATTGTGTAACAAATGTGCAGGAAGAAATGAAGGTGAAATGGTCACACTCTGAGGAAACCACCAAGTGACATCACACTTCACGCCATTGCTCGAGTGGAACCCGAATGGAAAGTGGCGAGTTGGTTTGTCTTCAGTGCGAGAGTGACATGGATGAGGACGTCATGTGAAGAGGAAGTGAAAGCATGTGAGCAGACGTGAAGTCACATGAAAACATCTGCGGAGAAAAGGACGCAATGAAGGCGTGCGTCTGAAGCCTTATATTTCTCTAGGAACTAAAGTAAACAATAACTACTAATACTATAAAGCTACTCGCAATATTAAATAGCGCAAACTCAGTGAAGCGATACCTTTTCGGCTACTTTTTCGTTTCGATATACAAAACGCTTATATAACTCATTCCCAACGCGCAAATTTTTTTCAAACTTTTATATTTCAACTTGATTTGGACATACATAGTTAGTAATATAGCTTGTCTGTCTCAACTAATTAATTCCATGCCGGTTATCAGAGCGTGTCAAATTGCATACTGTAATCTAAATGAGTTGTCTGAAAAGGAATAATCGGGAAATATGGTAAATACACTATGGCTTTCTCTGGGTAATATTTTTGAGACCTACCACACTACACATTTTGATTTTTACTATGTATACTAAAATTATTTTTATGCAGTGGGTATTTATTTTAATATTTTTATATTGTATACGGCTGAATGCGTTTGGTAATACTGCATGTGATCGTCGAATGTCAGGACAGATACTAACCATAATGGTTGACTGTCGGTTGCATTAGATATCATGACTTCAGGGTGGATAGATGTGAAGAGCCACTGGATCCTGACGTTTCGCTATTTATTGCTAACAGCTTCATCGAAGTATTATTAAACCAGAATTTACAAAATCTCAGCATATACATAACAAAGAGTTAAGAGGTGAGAAAATAGACTCAGGTCAAGTTAAAAAGACATATTA
>OX235273.1:153815395-153904892 GCA_944472155.2 Trichobilharzia szidati
GATCTCAAGATCAGATGGCTGGCTAGAAAAGATCAGCAACAGGGATCTCTGGGAGCGAGCGAACACCGCAGGAACCAATTTTGCTACTTATAAGCAGGAAGAAATGATGGTGGATTGGATCGCCATACTCTGAGAAAACAAACCATCAAATGAGTGACATCACATGCCAGACCATCGGTCGAGTGGAACCCGAATGGGAAGCGGCGAGTTGGTCGTCTAAGGTGAACATGGAGAGGGTGATGCGAAGAAGAGACGAAAGCATGTTGGCAGAGTGAAGCCATGTGAAAACGTTGGCAGAAAATCGAACGCAATGAAGATGTGTGGCTGAAGCCCTATGTTCCTCTAGGAACTAAAGGAAACAATAATAAAAATAACCCTTGGGTCTTGATTGGAAAATAAGGTTAAAATAGATCACCTACATTTCATCCTGTCCCCTGAGGTCCCATTTAGCTGGCCTCGTGAATGTCCACGGTATCTTATCTCCTCCAACTTACACGACCTTCTCCATATGACTCTCGAGCCAACGCCCAACTCATCGTTCACCATTGAGTTTACACTCCAGGGGTTGTCATTGGACAGTCTCCTCAGCGTGCACCCAGTCCATCTTCATTTTCTTCTACATATTTCTTTAGCAGCAGGTTCTTGGATGGTTCGCCCCCATAGATGCTTGTCACCAGTTATTTCCCCTAGCTATTTCGTAGACTTATAGAAGGAAACCAACAAAATAGCTAGAGACGCTGGCAGAGAAGACAGGACTTCTGGTGAACATAAAGAAGACAAAGGTAATGAAGATAAAAAACCAACCAACCAACAGCAACAACGACAACCAACACCAACCACCATCAACGGGACAAATTTCATAGAGGTCAATTCCCGCAATTGTCCAGGAAGCATCATTTCAGCTATAGGTGGAACGGATTAGTACGTCAAAACCAGTCAGAATCCAAAAGGCGTGGTACGTCTTCATCAACCTGAAACCAGCTTGGAAATCTTCTGCACTGACTCAGTATAAATAACCAGATTTGTGTTTTCAACACAAATGTGAATTATGTCAGTTCCTCTATACTGGTGAGGAACTTGGCTTGCGCACCATGAAAAGGACTTCCAACAAGTTACAGGCTTTGATCAACATTCGCCTCACCTAACTGGCTCCATAATGAAGATCAAATGGCTGGTGGGAAGAATTATCAACGAGAAACTCTGGCTGCGAACAAACTAACCAAGAGCCGATTGTTTAACAGACATGTAGGAGAAAAAGAGAATTGATCAGGCATACGTTGAGAAGGCAATCGAATGTATTGCTCATGTGGAATGCGAATAGGAAGCGACGAGGTTGTCCTCAGTGTGAGGATGAAATGAAGGAGATCGTTTGGGGAGGATGAAGACATGAAAGCCCGGCTGAAGAGGACAGTAAAAACAGAACCAAATGGAAATGCATTGTTGAAGCCCTATGTTCCACTCGTAACCCAAGGGAATGATAATATAATAATAATTTTATCTTCAATATGTAGCCAGTAGAAGTGGCAGCTGTTGATAAAAGTCCTCCATAACTTTTTGGAAATGATGTTCATGACGCACAGTGGAAGTTTCTCTCTCATACAGAAAAACTCACTGACTTAAAATTTCATGGACAATCCCCAACCAGGCATTAATGAAAACAAAACACGTAGTTCAGCGAAGAGTCTCTGAACATCCAGTTCACTTTCAACGACACCATCTATAGAAAAAAGATGGTATTTCAATGGGATCTCCATTGGTTCCACTACTTTCAGACTGCTTCTTGGCAAGCCTCAAGAAAGGTTTACTATAGCCGAGCAATGACAATTTACGACTGTGTAAAAGATACCTAGACAACATATTCATTAATTGTGACAACGACAATAACCCCAGCCTACTGCTGAAGACATTTAACCACTGCCATACAGCAATAAAATTCACTCTTGAATTGGAAAACGAATAAAAAATTCCGTTTCTTGATGTGGAACTTACAAGAAGAACTGGTGGGAGTCTTGAAATGGTCAGCTAACAAGCTTATATAGCTGGGTACCCATTCAACAAAAGCGGAATCTGATTAAATCCCTTGCCACCTGCATCCGACGCATCTGTAGTCCCGATGTTCTAGAAACACGATTAGATCTTCTGCAAGAAGTCTCCATCTAAAATGGATATCAAATAAGATTCATTGACAAATATATCAAACCAAGAATTTGTAGAAATGAAACTTCACTTGCGCTTAGAAAGAAATTCTATATAAACTTGGATTTCAAGAGAGATTTACCAAGCGATATTCTCAAGAGAAGGATCACATCATCTCTAAGAAGAACATTCTTTGCAGCAATGCTAAGAATAGAGTTCTGCAGTCGCCCACTGATCTGCAGAAGCCTTGAGGACAAGATCCGGAATCTGCCACTTCTATGTGCATATATCAGTTCAGACGCGCACCCTACTCATGAGGACTCAAGATCACTATCCAGTATGGTTGCGAAAAGGCAATAGTGGTGCTATAAGGAGTGCGATAATTGAGCATCTGATTAACACTGATCATTCCATCTCAACAACAAACGCCTCCTGCTTCAAAGTAATTTACAGAGTCAAGAATAACCTACCAAAGGCAATACGGTTTCGTCTTCTTTGTATCGCTGAAGCTCTGGCCAAAATGGAATTACTCAACCACTTCTACTGTCTTGGTTTGATTTGACTTTTTTTTTTGATGACTAAATTTTGTTTATTTGCCTGTTCTTTAGTTGCATATAATTCTTGTTTTCATTTAGAACTCCTATGTAATTTCTCATTCTTTACTTTGCTCCTATGTGTATCCTGAGTAAAACTCAATCATTAAACTTCTTATATTATTGCATAACTTCCTCTTAACAACTGTTTTTGACAACTCGCCACCTTTGTAACTACCTTAATTTTATTAACACCTAATTTTCTTGACTGATTTTGTACTACGTAACTCCAGTCACCCATCTTCACCTTGTTTAGTTTAAATAAAGATAACCAAATGTATTTTTGTTTGACAAACTTAATGTACACATACATACAAAACAACACATATATTTGCGATTATACAGCTAAGAAAATGAATTCACCACCGAAAAGAGACTCTCCGCTGAACTACGTGTTTTGTTTTCAATAATGACTTAAAATTTGAGTCGAAAACCTGAATCTTGTTCTCTAAACAGAATGCAGAAGATTTCCAAACTGATTTCAGAGTGCAGAAGCTTTGCCTTGCTTTTCCAATTCTCGCTGGCTTTGACATCCTCATCTATGATTTAGCCTGTAATTGAAACGATGCCTGATTTCTTCACAGGTGAAGGAAGAGACTCTTTCCAAATTTAATCCTTCGATGCTGACTGCAACTTGTTTACTTTGACCGTTGGGGCATTTTTATCAACACTGTCGTCTTCGTGTTTACTTGAAGTCTATTTTCTCCACTTGCTGCTTCTTTGTCCAGTTTGTTTTTGTTCAGTGAGATGTGCTCATTTCTCCCCTCTACTCCTAGAACATACAGATCATTTTTCCTAACGTGACTGTACTAATCAACAAGCTATTGAGTTAAAAGAGCGACCAATTGAATATTGGGTACAGGCTGGTGTTCACTTAGACTCTGATTCTTATTTGATTTCGTTACATAGAAATGTTCGCTATCTATTAGCATATAGGCTCATCTAACGTGCCCCTGTCTGCCGTATTCAGTAAAACGACGTTACACTGACCTTAAGCTATTATAAAAGCGTCTATTCTATTAGGACCACATTGACTCCTAGCATAGAAATTGGGAGTGAAGTGGTTGGTGTAGTGTGTTGACCACTTCACTTATTTGGAAAGTTGCATCAGCCAGTGCCAACGGTTTAATCGCTGACGAAATCTCATCTCGGGTACATAAGTCTATTTGCGCATATGCCAGTTTACGCCGTCTCCGGAGTAGACGAGATGTCCGGCTGACTGGTTATCGACCATAGGACTTGTATACTGCTCAACAGTGAAGGACAGTCGAGGACATAAAAAGACTAGCTGTTTTTCATCATAGGGGCATGCAATCTATCTCCCGTGTTAAGTGGTATAATAAGGTGAGCAGTATTGAGGTTAGGCGTCGAGTGCTAGGTAAAGAGGCGAAATCAATCGACGAGGCTCTGAAGTTCCATAGACTGAGGTGGTTGTTACATGTGTTACGAATGCCTAGCCATTGATCGCCTTCCTCGACGGCCAATGTTAGCTGACATAGGATGGATCACTTTGGTAAAGAGTCAGTGGTGGTCAAACCAGAACATGGCCTCATCAGTCAGGAATGTGTAGACGTCCTGACCGGTTGGGGTCCTCAGAACGGTAAACAACAATGAAAACTGGAGACAAATGGTGATATGGCTCAAAATTGTTCTCAATGGAAGGCGCAAATGCATCCACTCCGTGTGATTTATACTACCCAATAAAACTTTATTGTTCTTCGTTATTACTATTCTTTTTGCCACATATCTCTGTTTACTGTCCCTATTTTTGCGTTTCTTTTTAACTTTCTTCTCTTGATTTGTGAGCTACATGGAGTGTGGTGACTCGAATTGATGCACAGTGGTGCAAGGTCCTATGTTGAAACCAGTAAGTCATTCAGTCTATTCTAGTAGCCGATATATTGATATGAATCAAGGCTTGTGATCTTGTGAGGTCAAAAAACAAAATGAAATGACATTAGGTGGTTGTTGGTCGCGCTAAATGCATCACGAATCGGTAGAAGTTAAAATTCACAAGCTGACTACTGAATCGTGTCCCAGTGATTGGCTGAATGGTATACGAGCTAGCTAGCTTGCCTTCTAACCGGAACGTCCTGTGTTCGAATTCTGGCAGTGGTTGCGTACTGCTGATGATTCTCAAACTAGGCCGCTGAAACAACTGGCTATCCAGTTCTTCACCCCCAACTGGTTTTCAATGCTCCTCTAACTGATATAAATGCGTGATCAACTAGTAAAAACAAATCTAATACTCACCTACCAACTGGTGAAAATGAAATAAATAACAATTAATTTTGTAAATATACTTTGCGCATAATCGACCAAAGTGCGAATGTATGTGTGTTCGCGATATTCTCTTAATATCTTAGAGTGATGAACGCTAGTAATTTTCACTTGCACTATTTGACCTCAGATTCAACTCTATATCGTCTTACAAAGTCTGTGTGTATGTGTGTGTTTAAATACTAGTTTACCTCCTCAGTCTATAAAACATCATCGATAGATCATAAAAATCATAAAACCGGCACTTGTCCTTACAACCAGGGTAATAAAAATTATCAATAGAGAAAAGCAGTTTTATGTATTTAAATAACCCTAATAGAATATTTTATCAGTTAAGACGATTACTGACGTCGTCAGCTTATAGATTTGTGTGTGTGTGTGTGTTAGTATTTCAATGAAGCAATATTCTCCAGCCACACTTAAAGTGGTCTGCAGTTCGTTTCCCAGTTGACACACTTCGTGACTTCTCTTGGCCGGCAGTAAGCCAGATAAAGAAAGAAGGTTTGAGGTGATGCTGGCGACTCCACATCGTCAAAAAAGCTTGAAATCCTGTGTTTCATTTAGAATGCACACTATAAAAATCTCCTTTCATTTCGCTGAAAGTGTGAACCACACGAACGTTTTGAATAAGTCCATAATGTCAATCAATGCAACCATCTTGTTCACAATGATTCGAATCATTGTCAGCAGTCTGATCTTCTCTCACTTCTAGAATTGGGATTCAAATGCCTACTGCTAATGTGTACCATGGTGGTGTGATTCTTATTTGACGATACTTAGCCCTGTTTCAGCAGGTATCTTCATGTTCAACCTTGAAAGAACAATGTTGAAACAACTTCCTACTGTCGATATGTCGACGACACATTTCTAATGTGCAACAATGAAATTCATGCTTTCCACCTACTCAGATTATTCAATGATGCACATGCCAATATTGTGATTACTATGGAACATGCAAATGATGGAGAGTTTCACTTCATCGATATTGCCATGAAACGCCTAGAAGAGGGTGGTCTTCAGAAGTCAGTTTACCGAAAGCCTACATACATAGGACAATACCTACATTTTAATAGTTTTCGTCCAGATAGCTTTCAACGTGGACTAGTCAAGACTCTGTACTATAGAGTGAGGAGATTATGCTCTATAGAGAAATTAGAGGAAGAATTTATGTTCCTCGAAAGAGTTTTGAAGAGCAGTGGTTACCCTCAAAGTTTCATTGACAAGTACGCAAGATATAAAGTCTCAAATGTCAAACAGATCATCATTGTGGGAAAAAAGCTCATCTACATTCAACTTGATTTCAAAGGTGAAAGCATTACAGCAGTTGTCAAAAGAAGATTGAGGACGTCACAAAGCAGAGCCTATCCTGCAGCTAAGCTCGTTTTCGTGCATCTAACAACTTGATGTTTGGTGCAATCAAAAATCGATAGATATCGTTCTCATGTTACCTCCAACTGTATATACAAATTTACATGTATCTGCGGGAGCAGTTACATTAGAAGAACAGAAAGAAGGGCATATCTACGATTTTCTGAACATGTAACAAAAAGCTTATGTCCCTCTTTTACTTAGTAAATGGATTTTTTCACCTCTTTTTCATCTGATTACGTAATGGCGAAAATTTCCATTCTGTATTATGATTATGCATACATCGATTGATTGATTTTTTTTTAAAAAATAAGCTCAGTGCAAGTATGTTAAAATTGTTTCTGTAGATATATTTAGTAATGACTTTGAGGCGTAAGCCGCTGATGAGAAGCCAAGGAAACAAATGATGGTACCATTTGATTCTGCAAAACCTGTTGTTCTTGCCTTATTCAAATTTAATTAGAGCTTGTGAATTGCGTCTTTTAATAATACTATTATTTATTACCAGTCGAGAAATCCAAAGGAAATCGAGTTTCACACTTAACTAGAGGAACTTGCTTGGAACCATTCTCCTGTTTACGCCAAGTACAATAATTAGTTGTGTCAACCTGGAAAGACTAAATGATGCAGTGGATGCAGAACTCCGGCAACTGGAACAATAGAAAATTCAGGAAAGTCAAACATATGCTGATCAAATTACAGCCGAATGCATCATTAACACAAGACAAAGAATAGAATGGTAATCAAAGCTAACTGTGACTTAATCTCATCAACTTTCATGGAAATGCATTCAAGAGGTTTGACTGTGATGTATTTTGGAAGCTACTCCAAAACTACGGAGTGCAGTGCTCCAAATCTTCATGATAGTACCAGGTGTCAGGTGATCCACGACGATAAATCCACAGAGGCGTTATAAAAGAATATAGGAGTAATACAAGCTGGCTGCTTATTAACACAGATGATATCCGTAATTATGATGGACAGGATTATGCGTCAAACTGTTGTGAGTGAGAAGACGGGAACCTATGAGAAGACTCTAGAAGATCTAGTTTTCGTTGTGGGCGATTTATGTAAATTTTCACGCAGACTCGTTGGTCTACAGTCAAAAACCGACAAACTCGCTTGATAATCAGGCAGCGAAGACTGGACTCCATGGGAACATACAGAAGACCCAGGTTAGGAAGATAATCAGCTAACAGCAGCAACAACAACAACCAGCACCAATCACCATCAAGGTGAGAAATTTGAAAGAAGCTACTTTCTTCACCTGTCTGCGAAGCACCGTTTCACCTACAGGCAACATGATGCATGAAGACGTCAAAGTCACAACTGGAAAGACAAGACAAACATTCAGCACTCCGAACTCAGTTTGCAAACCTCCCGCTCTCACCTAGCATAAAAACAAGAGAAAATTGGGTTATCAACACAAATGTTAAGGCAGTCAGTTCTTGTGTATGCGTCAGAAAATTGGTCAGGGCTTCATGAAAAGCATTTCAAACAGGCTATAATACGTGCTAATATCAACAGATACCTTCACTGAATACATACTGAAGATGACACGGGTTGTGGAAAGAATCGGAAACAAGTAACTCTGATAACTCACCTAAAGAGGAGCTTATTGTTGAAGACATGTGTAGAAGAAAATGGAGATGGATTGTACATATGCTTGAGAAGACACTCAGGCCTTTGGATTGCAATGAATTTATTGGGTACGAGTCGAAGGGTGAGTTGTTGACGTTCGTGTGGGAAGGAAATGATAAAGACGACAGAGGTATAGAGACAGACTGCTAGAGCTCTATGTTTCACTTAGAACCCAGGGGAATAAAAATGTTAATATTATTGTTAATAATATATGTAATAATATGAATCAATAAGCCAACACATTATTCTCTCTTTTATCTTATTATTAATATTATGGTTTGTTTTAGTTCCTACAGGAATATAGGGCTTCAGTCGCACGTCTCCATTGGGTTTGGTTCTCTGCCAACCTTTTCACCTGGCTGCACGTCTGCCCACATCCTTTCATCTACTCTTCACATGGCCTCCTCAATGTCACCCTTCGACGACCAACTCGCCGCTTTCCATTCGGGTTCCATTCAAGCAGTGGCCTGGCGTGTGATGTCAGTTGATGATTTGTTTTCTCAGAGTATGGGCGATCCACCTCCATTTCCTCCTGCAAATTTGTTGCGTAATTGATTCCTGGTGAAACCGCTTCCAGCGATTCCTTTTGCTGATCATTTCTGGCCCACCGTCTGATTTTGATTATTGAGCGAAGGCAGCTGTTGATGAAGGTCTGTAGTTTATTCGAAGTGACCTTCGCGACACAGCATGGCGCCAAGTCTCTGATACGTATAATAAGTAGCACTGACTTCACATTGGAGTGGGAAATCCACATTTCATTTTCATTTTCATGCTGAGTGCTGTTGTCCTCCATGCGGACTTGAGAGAAATGAAAGCTTACCTTGCTTTCCCGATCCTCGCTATGATATCCTCATCAGTTCCCTCCGCCTGTAATTGAAACGATGCTTCCAAGTAAGTTAAAGGAGGTTGCTTCTTTGGGAATCCCCCTATTTATGTTGATTGTTGTCTCTTGTTGTTGCTGTTGCTACTGGCCAAGAATCTTCATCACCTCTGTTTTCTCTATGTTCACCTGAAGTCCTGTCTTTGATGCTTCTTCTGCCAACTACTTGCTTTTCGCTTGCATACCTTGCAGTTTGTCGGCAATCAGACGTATATTCTCGCAAAGTCTAGATCCCCCACGTATTTTTTGTGGGTACATCTTATGCCTGTCTACTCGTTGCCTGCCACTGTTTGTCGCATTATCCAGTCCACCGCCGACAATCAGGAAAATCTTTGGAGATAATAGGCAGCCAGCCAGTCAGCCAGCCTTGCCTTACTCCCCTCTTCTTTCCTTCTAAGGATTCCGTGAGTTTCCGGTTATGGTTTACTTGGCGTGCAACATCGTCGTAAAACTATTGGGTGAGATGTGTAATTGTTGGCGGCACCCAAATCACTTCTCGATCGATGCTGCGCTCGATTTCGAAGACCTTTTCGAAGTCAATGAAGTTGAGATAGAGAGCTGGCTGCCATTTCAAGCTCTGTTCAATGATAATGCGTAGTGTTGCGATTTGATCAATTCATAACTTGTTCTTCCTGAATCCAGCCTGTTCCAGTCAATGTTTTTCATCCACTTCCGCGTATTTGATTCTCTCCAGGATGATGAGGCTTAATATTTTGCTTGGGATGGAGAGAAGGAGCATAATGCCACGCTGTTTCTTGCATTGACTTAAGTCTCCTTTCTTCCTATCCGCCTCACTTATCTTAGCAGTTTGTAAACAACCACCTTATGACTGACTACATGCCTATCGATAGTTGAATGAATAAATTGCATTAACACCTGATTAATAAATAAAGGGAAATTTTATAAATTAAAGCCTTTTAGCTTCTAATTTAACTTTCTTATCCGCTTTAATTAATGTGTAACATGCAAGGCGGTACCATCTCATTTTATCATTACTTTCATTACTTTCTCCATCCCACTCTCCCCCCCCCTCATTACTATTCTGATAACAGAAAGAAAGCAGCAGACTGGAATGGCAGTCATTATTTCTTGTCATTTGTGTGTTTGCGTAAATACGTGTTCTGTACATGGACAATATAAGCCAAAATGTATTTAAGGAAGGTAAACAGAGATGTCGTGCATAACAAAGTTAAACTAATAACAGGTGGTTGACAAACTTGTGTAGATTATTTAAAGTTATAATTCTATTTACTTTTAATAAAAACATTATAACTATAAAATATATGATGTATGCATGAACTGTGCGTTATTTGCTTTATTCACGAAAGCACAAAGAGATAAGTGGTACAAGTGTGGTGCGCGCTACTGATAGGATTTTTCAGTAGTAGTGTCCGAGGATATATTGATTGGCACACAAAAATGTCAAATAGTGGAGAGATAGACTTCACCTCCAAGAGGGAAAATAAACCGGTATTGCGGCAGTATATAATTATTATTATTACCAACAGGAATATACGGCTCCAGCAACACAAGTCCACCTTTTATATTTTCTGATATCCTCTTCAGCCGGATCAGCGATTGCCCATCATCTCTGATCTTCTGCTCTTCACACGATCTGCTCCATGTAACCATCTAACTGACAACCCACTCGTCGCTTTTCTTCGGGATTACGCACGAGCGATGACCTGGCATGCTGTGAGTCCGATCTATCTTCGTTTTCTCCTATATATTTGTTAAACACTTGGCTCTTGGTAGGTTTGTTCCCAACCAGAGTTATTCCTTGCTAATTCTTCCCACCAGGCATTCGATCCTCATTAGGGAGCCATTTAAGTTCGGCAGTTGTTGATCGAAATTTGCAAATTTTTGAAATCCTTTTCGTGATGAGAAAGTCAATTTTCTCACATTTGTGTTAAAAATTCGAATCTTGTTCTTTATGCTGAGGCCGAATGCAGAAGATTTCAAAGATGGTTTCAGGTTGTTGAAGGAATATCTTGCCTTTACGATTTTATCTGGTTTTGACATTCTAACCGGTTTCACCTGTAGTTAAAACGATGCTTTCTAGATAAGTGGCCTCTGTGAAATCTTCCCGGTTGATTGTAATTGGTACTGATTGTTGTTACTGTTGCTTGGTTGCTCATAGTCATCACCTCTATCTCCTGTTTCTTCACCTGGA
Source organism: Trichobilharzia szidati (assembly GCA_944472155.2). Classification (NCBI taxonomy): domain Eukaryota; kingdom Metazoa; phylum Platyhelminthes; class Trematoda; order Strigeidida; family Schistosomatidae; genus Trichobilharzia; species Trichobilharzia szidati. The sequence goes on from OX235273.1 coordinate 153,826,467, forward strand.
GTCATGTCTTCTCTGTTAGCCTCTTCAGCCAGTATGTTGGTTTTCGCCTGTAAGTCTTCGAGTTTCTGTGACATTAAACATAAATCATCCACGTACAAAATCCAGATCTTCTAGAGTCTTCTTATCAATGGTCCAGCGTATTCCTGTCTCCTCGCTCCCATGCACAGTCTTCCGCATAACCAAGTTCATCACAACTAGGAATATCCTCGGTAATAGGAGGTAGGCAGTCAGCTTGTCTTTCTGCTGTATTCACTTAAAACGCCTCATTGAGTTTTCCGTTGTTGGTCACCTGACAAGTGGGACTTTCATATATATTTGAAGCAATGCACTCCGTAGTGTTGAATTAGTTTTCAAATAGCATGACGGTTAAAGCTGTCGTATGCGTTTTCTAAGTCCTTGAGATTGATTTAGCGATTCGATTGCTATTCTTTGCTTTATTCTGTGAAGATGATGCATAGAGTTGCAATATGATATACACATCTTTAGCCTTTCCCGAATCTAGAAGAAGACAAAGAAACATAGTATGAAAGGTAAAAATATTGCAATATATAAGTATATATATGTACATATATAAGGTGTATATAATTTTCCTATACCAAGTTGAAAATAATTACCCCCATTATTCTCATCCTTCGCTATTATGTGGAATTCATTAGTAATTGTTTATATGTAAACTTAGTCGTACATAAATGCGATTGTACACTAAATGTTAGTTTTCAGTGCACTATGACACCTACGTTTCAAGGGAACAAATGCTTACAGAAATTCCATTGCTGGGAATCTAGCCGATACCGGTTGTGAGGTGGACACCATGAAATTGTTTGTAGTAATCGACTGATGAAATACCGATATATCAATCAATATGGCCTTAGAAGCTATTAAAATATAACTAACGGCTGATCGCGAAATTTGTCATAGGACAAAGCTACACATTCAGAAAATTATTTGAGGAATTCAGTTATACTGTCTCACACCTACTATCTTTAAATTTCAAGGTAAAATACATAGACAAACACAGGGTGTAGCAATTGGATGGATCTCCAATATCCCTTGTCGCAGCAGATATATTTATGAACAGATGGGAAAAATTGCTCTTAATACATTTAATCCTACTCCAAAAATATGGTGGAAATATGTGGATGACTGACACTTTCACATTGTTAAAAACAGAACATATCACACTGCAGCTTCTTGACACATTTAAACTCACTAGTGAAAGGAATAAAATTCACATTTGAATCGGAAAATGAACAAGTAGAGTTAGCTATGCAAGATTTTAAAATAAAACGAACACCAGCGTTTATAGAAAACCAACTTATTCAGCTAACAGATACTCAGGCTTTAATTCATCTCATCCGTCGTTATCTATCTGTAGAGGCAGGCTTAGTACTTCAGTGTATCTAACAGTGTCTAAAAAACCGAGCAGTAGCACAGAATAGTACTAGAAAAGACCTAAATGACGAAATAAAACAGACAGAAGAAGAAGAAGGGCTGGTCGGTGTCAAATAACTCAACTATCCTATAAAATTTTATTAAGAAGATGACAAAAGGTCAAAGCAGAAAAGAAATAAGGCGGAAACTATTAATAATAAGGCATCTACAGTTACACCATATAAGGAGGGGACATCTGAGGCCCTACGCAGGATTGTCAGTAATTCAGGCATGAGGGTGGCATTCAAACCTACAAACGTACTAAGAGACAAGCTCTATAGGATAAAAGACCCGGTGGATCCAATTAAACAAAATAATATAATTCCATACATTTATTCCTCTTAATGAATTCGCTTTGTTCAAATTATATAATTTACAAAATAACTTGCAGCGACTGTGAGTTAGGTCAACTACATGAGTCAAACCGGTAAATCAGGAGTAGTGAGATTGTGAGAGCATACGAATTTAGCGAAGGTTAGAATGACTGATCCCACAAAAACAACTAATTTACAGAAAAACGCAGCTGTAGCACTGCATGCATTAACACACAACCACATAATAGGGTGGGACACAGTCAAATATATAGGTGGAGAGAGAGAGGTTGGTTACTGAATCCTGCATGGTTCATCGAGTCTACACTCAACACAACACATGCAACAGAAATGAACCAATGCAAATACTGGAAATATGGGAGATATTATTACCTGTCAAATCGGAGAATAATAAATAACGTTAAAATGTAACTCACATCACAACATTCTAACAAGTTACTTATTTATTTTGACTGTATTACCACTCGTCTTATTTCCCATCTGATTGTATTTGATTGATAACACTCATATTATTATTTCTGAATGCACTTTATCTTATACTGATTTTTATTCAAATGTTTTATCAATTTTTACTCATGTATTTAAAAGAAAGGTGTGTGAGTAACTTGATATGATTATGAGCAATAGTTTGTGCTCCAATCGTCATCACTGAATATTATTGTATGACACTGTATGATTTGTCAAAATAACATCCTATCCGTAATGGAGTTATACTCTACCACCTTTGTGCCCAAGTTTTATACTTATATCAATAATACACTATGGGAGATGTTCAGTGGTGGCACAATGACTAAACTCTTTTGTAGCACGCTCATCATAAACGTTAACTCAGGTGCAGTTGAATTGTTAAATGCACAGTGATATAGCAAATTTATCTTCTCTTTGTTTGAGTCCCAGTCAATCTTCAGCTAGAGAACAACAAACGTAGGTTTTCTGCATATAAAGTTCTTCATCTACTCCTGGAAAGTCTCTGGAATAAAATCTCACTTGACAAGCCACCAATAAATTGAAACTTAATAAAAAGAGGTTACTTCCGTGCTTCCAAAGTATCCGGTTTTCGCTCCAATGTTTTCAGAGTTTTCTTTATCAAACTACTAGGTAAGCTCACCTCCATCAAGAAGTCATGAATACATTCAAACTCCTTTTGCAAGTGGTCATCAGTACACTTCTTTCTTGCTCTGCCAATAAGACAATTAACAATTTAACTATCCAAAGATCAATATACCGCAAGCCAACATGGACTGGACAGTTTATCAACTTCCAGAGCTTTGTCCCACTAATCCGAAAGAGAAACCTGGTACGTACGTTGTGTTCAAGGATCAGAAAAATCTGCTGGGAAGACGTGGTAGAGAAAGAATTAAATTTATTACGTAAAACCCTACTACAGAATGGTCATCCACCAAGATTTATTGACAAAAACATGAAGGAGAAGCCTCCGGTGTCAAACATCGCAACGGTTCCTAAGAAGACTCTCTTTATGAACCTAGAATTCAAAGGTTATGTCGCAGCAGAAATTCTCAGAAACTTCTCTTCTAAATGTCTGAAGAAGACATTTCCAACAGCTATTCTCCGTATCACATTCTCCTGCAGACAGTTAATCCAGTCTAACGCCAAGGACAAGATACCGCTTTTGGCCACCTCAATGTGTATTTATCAATTTACTTGCTCGTGTCGAGCAAAGTATATTGGCCGTACGCAACGTCAAGTCCACAAACTTATTCTAGAACACTGCTCAGCTTGGTTATCCAAAGGAGAAAAGTTGAGTAGCAACAGCTCGATCCTCGATCACCTTGTCGTCTCTGCACATCGAGCACCTCCACATGAATGCTTCACAGTGTTACACAGAGTCCCTCAATATCGTACAAAGGGACTTCGGATTCTCCATCTGTACATAGCTGAAGCATTAGCTATTCGAGATCTGAAACCGGACCTCTGCATCCAAAAGCGATACATACATTCTCTCGCCTAACCATGGCCAGAGAAAAGTTCTCACCACAATTTCGCTTCTTTCCTTTATTATGTAAGTTCACTATTATTACTATTATTATTTTATTTTATTAATACTTTTTTATTATCATTATTGTTCCCATCATCCACATTTTATTACCACTCTATTACTGTTTATTAATAACATTGCTTTTCATACATATTTTATACAAAAACACTTTATAGCCTTTCCACTAGTTCCTGTCCATTTTACACGAGCTTATAGATTATTCATTACTTCACACTTATTACGTCATGCCAACTTCTGTCTCCTTTCTAACTTACAATTAATCATCCCTTTTAACACCTTACATTATGTAATACAATTTTCCAAGGACAAAATTTACCAGTATCTGATTGGTCTAAAGATTTCTTTGTTAATTATAATCACGATTGTACAGCCCAGGAAAATGAATCGTCGAAAAGAAAATTTTCTTCGCTGTTTGTGCCTTTTTCTTATGACTCAATATGGGAATATTTCGTTCATTAACAATATTTCTTTTATATTTAATGGGCACGTAACTAAGGAAGTGTGTGTATTGCCCTGTAAATGTGCTTTTCACTATACACGCTTTTCCCAAGTGACCCATCTTCTTGCCTACTTATCAAGACGTCATAAAAATGCAATTTATTATCCTTGCCCTCTTCACAGGTAAAAGTAAGCCGAGGGTGGATGGTATATAATTTACGCACTTATTTCTTGGACTTTTTAAGACTACTGTGTAAGCCACTTCACTGATTGACCAATCCATAAAATACTAAAACGACGTGGTATTCGGAATCATAAACATCCACATCCAGTCAGGCTATAAAACCAGGGGAAGAATGTTGCAAGAATAATCTACTGCATGAATGTCAGTCAGAAAACACATGACCTAATAAATAGCTTTCTGAGAAAAAAAGATATTCAATTAAATGCCAAAATATTTTTTCATAGTATCAAGTATTCCCCCTTGTTAAAAGGATAACAAGGCATAAAAGTGAACAGTTAGTTATGCTTGTATTTAGATCTGCATTTGGCCAAGTGTAGGACAAATATTGTAATAAACTTCTTTTTTAAAGTGAAAGGCCAAATCCTGAATTACAACAGCAACAATCCAATAGCGCACAAACACTATTCAAGAGAGTCAGGACTCATTGCAGCACTCCCACCTTAAGGAAAATTGAAGAGAGAGATATCTCGTGGACGTCTTCCAAAAGAATGGATATCCACGGAATTTCATCAAAAGACATATACCCAAAAGCCAACCTATCAAACCAAAGGTCCCCAATGAAAGCACAAAGAAAATCACCTTACCATATTTAAAAGACATCTCAGAAATCATTACAAGACTGTTGAAACCTTCAGGAATTGACGTCGTAGGCAAACCAAAGAAGTCACTTCACTCAGCTGGCTCTATGTCAACCAAAAGAATCAACAGCGAAGGGAGATAAAACCAACATCATCTACAAAATAGATTGCACCAACTGCGAAAAACACTACATTGGCCAAAGTGGACGCCCCCTTCGTCTTCGTATCCTCAAACATAAGCTAGCTGTCAAAAGACACGATATCCACTCCTTCATATCACTACATACAAACAACCACGGACATCAATTCGACTGGGACAATGTTCATATATTAGACAGAGGAAACAACAAGAATGCTAGAGAAGTTTTAGAAGCTTGGCATTCCAGTGAATCATCAATCAATAGACACATCGAGATCGACAAAATTTATCAACCGATAAGAAAGAATAGTCACACACAAAGGGTCAAAGTTCAAGTCAAAGAAGCAATGAATGACAATACAAGTAACCTAGAAGGTGTGGAAACACACAAAACAACCGAAGATTCACGTTTAGTGTTTCCATCAGGAGAGATGACTGATGAACTCGTGGAGAAATCTAAAAGCTCACTTCTATTCAAATTGAAGTATGCGCTGAAGATGTCGCCTAGTAGGACGATGAAAGCTTCGCAAATTAACTATCCAGCTCAGAGAACACAACCACATCAAATTCACCCACCTGAGCTACAAATCTTCTCTATTATATCTGAAGTACCATAGCTTTATTTATTTATTGTTCATAGTCTTATCAACTGCAATCACACGACTTTGACACTTGAGTTTTATAGTTTTCTTTGTTTTCTCTTATATGTCGTAGGGGGAGTAGAATTTTCCAGATATCGGGGACAGGTGATGAGTCATTCCTATTACATGTATTTGCAGTTGATTCAATAAACAAAGCTTCTGTTATCAATCTCTCCCTGTACACTGTGACATTAGATTTTAAAACTGTCATCCTATCCCATCCTATTGTATGGTTGTGTTGTGTGTAATTGCATGTAGTGCTATAGCTGAACTATTCTCCAGATTTCTTATTTTATTCGGGTCAACCAATCTAGATTTTGCTAAGTTTTTATGTTCAGCTAGTCTGACTGCCCCTGTTCTACTACTTTGACCTGTATATTTGACCTGACAATCATTGCAGAGTATTACATAAACTAAATTGTTTTGTCTTAAAGGCTCTACAGGATCCGTTAGCCGACAAAGCTTGTTTCAAATTGAGTTTAAGGGTTTGAGTGCCAGCCACTTTTATTCCTGCCTGCCTTGTTAAGAATTCTGCGTAAGGCTTCCGAGGTTCCTTCCTTGTATGGAATTACTACTGATGATTTAGATTCTTTATAGTTGGTGTCGTCATTAATATTATTATTATCACTATTATTATTAACATTATTATTATCACTATCGCTACTATCATTATTTATTTTATTTTTACATTTCCTTACATATTTCCTGACTAATTCATCCGGGTAATTATTAAGTTTCAAGCTTTCTTTTATGTGCATCAGTTCCTGTTTTAGATTTTCTTTGGTATTACTTAGTGATTACAATTGATATGAATATGAGCAATAAATTTTGTTCGAAACGTTATCCAGTAAATAATACTATTTCACTAATATGGAAATACTTGCTACCACAGTGCAGACGTTTTACACATATATTAATAAGACTTCATTGTCTATTGATCTGCAACTTCACAGATGACTGTATCATTTTATCATTTACATTTCTCATGTTACTGCTGTAAATCTATTGGAACAATCCATTTTAACCAGCACATTATGGGTATCTCTGCATCGTTTTTCGAGGAATCTCTAGAGTTTATCCATTTCAACCTATTTGTGAAGTCATTCAACTATCTGGTTATCAATTGGATGGGTATAACCTAGACTCGTTAACTAGCTTCTTAGTGTTGACTAGTCATTTTCTCGCATTTATTACGTCATCCCAACTACCATCACCCATTCTAATTTCTGATTTGTCACCCCCTTACATTATGTAGTACATTTTTCAGGACACATTCGCCAATATCTGGTTGATCTTATGAATACTTTGTTGAATATAGTTGCGACTGTAGAGCAGCTTATGAAAAAGGATCATCGAGAAGAAATTCCTCTGCACTGTCTATGTCTTTTTCTTCTGGATTCAAATACTAATTCTCCACGGAGGTCGTACTACCTCGTTCGAACCTGGTCTAGACGATCTAAGCCCTTCGAAGTAATAAAATCAATCTCATTGAGAAACTGGCAAAAACAGAAAGTCTGCTGTCACAAACAGTCATCACTTATGTCTAAGTCAACTTGTGTCTAGTCAAATGGATTCAATTTTTGTTTGTAATTATTGAAACATCTTTACAGTCTATTTCATAATAATTTAAAAGGATGACTGAATAGTTTTCGAGAAAACAGCTAGTGAAGATATGAAAACTCCGGTTTATGTTTACCTTTAATTTTGCTAATTAATTTTACATAACACATCTGGAATTGACATTATTGAAAGTAAAGGAAAATAATATTAAGGCCTTTTTGTATCTCACTTGCCAATGTTTACTTCCCTTTGACGTAATAATAAAATTACAATCATCAAAAGACAACCTTCAGTCACATTCCACTTGGTAAACATACATGTGAATAAGGCATTAAGAAGACAAATTTCGACAGATGATGTAATCATTTAGTAGTTTCTTTACAACCGCTTTACAACTAACATTATTAATATTATTATAATTGTTTCCTTTAATTCCTAGAGGAACATAAGGCTTCAGCCGTTCGTCTCCACTGCGTTCGGTTCTCTGCTAGAGTCTTCACCTGGCTCCAAGTCCGCCCACACGTTTTCATCTCCTCTTCACATGACCTCCTCTAAGTCACCCTTGCACTGACGACCAACTCGCCGCTTCCCCTTCGGGTTCCACTCGAGAGCTTGTCTAGAGCTGTCACTTGATGGTTTCCTCAGAGTATGGCCAATCCAGCTACAACTAACATGGTTAACAATAATAAAATAAAATAAAGTTCATGACAATTACTCAGTTAAATGAGAAAAAAAAGTACATACTAATGACCAATCATATTTAGATAGGTCAAGTAGTCCAGGGTAGGCGAAGATTGAAGTCTATTGTTATTTGTACACACAGTTTAGGCTGTATGTGATTAATCCCCGAAGAGTGCTTCCATCACCTTCAATAACCTTGAATTAGAGTTGTGTGAAATAATTGTAAAACAGTCATTAATATTGATTTTGTGACCTGACATTACCAAGTGTTTTGCAATGGATGACGCTGGATTTCTATTCAGATTACTGGCATTGGGATTTTCAATATTACTTAGTAGCCATTTTGGAACATATTCTTTTTGCCAACCAGACGACATTGGAACATTCTGTTGGTTCTACCTATGTAGGTGTCACCGCAGCTGCAGGTTAACTTGTAGAAACAGTTTGAAGTAGAGTCCACAGAATTTCGTCCTCTAATCGTAGGTGTAGGGATCAAAATTGTTCGGCAAGTCAGAAAAAGAGATGCAGCGTATAATGTACGTTTGACAGCTGACCGAAGTCTTTGAGCTGGCTGTCAACTATATAATCTGGTCACCTTTGGATGGTTGGTTAATAAAGACAGATAGCTTTCTTTGGTACAGAAGCTGTGTTTTCGAGATGTGGTCTTTCTTTACTGTTACAAGTGATAAAGTTTTCCGGATAACCACTAGCTAATAAAACTGCATGTATATATCGAAGCTCGTCCATCACTGTTTCACTCGTGCATATATTTCTGGCCCTTGAGAACAAACATTTCATTAAGGTACGTTTATACTGGATAGGAATAAAAATGGTCAAATGAAGATATTGTCCACTTCATGTCTGTTTAAGAAAAAGTAGATCGCTGAATCGTTCCATCATCCCTCCTGATCATTATGATATCGAGGAAACCGAGTTTGTTATTTAATTCAAGTTGGGAAGTCACTTGGATACTTGGATGAATACGATTAAATAGAGCAATAAAGTTTTCAATAGATTTACTATTTTTACCAATATTTGCTTTATTTTATTTTTATTTTTGATTACAGCTTGATGCCATACCGTATTTTCAGTACAAGTATGGAATTTTCAGCATAGATATCGGTAGTCCAAATTTCGCAGGCCGACCATAGATATCGGTTGTGATTCGGCAGGGGATCGAACCCCGGACCATATGCATGGTTGGCGACAGTCCTAACCACTGTGCCACCGACGCACATAACGTTTATACAGGATAAATTATCCAAGCATACCTTGCATTTGTCTCTCCAATTTCAACATGAAAATACCTACTTACAGGGGCCCAAGATGGCTACCCATCGCAACACCATCGATTTGTTTGGATGCCATTTCTTGGAAGATGAATCTAATATTTTCTGTACACATTAAGATGATGTCTCTGATGTAAGTGACAGGAATAGGTAAGTTTATTTCATTGCTTGTGATGTAATCGCAAATGAAATCAACAGTTTCATGAAGAGGAACATTGATGAATAAAGATTCTATGTCAATAGCACACATAACCTCATCCTTGATTTTCAAGGTGTCTAGCATATCTGTCAGATCAAATGAACATTTTACAGAATGATTTGATAATGAGTCTCTTACAAGCGTGAGGACCTCTGTAATCCATTTTGCGATTTTGTGGTATGGAGAACTCGACATGTCTAAGATGGGGCTCAGTGGGTTCCTAGTTTTGTGGATCTTCGGAAGGCCATAAAGCCGAGGAGTATGTCACCAAATTGCTTTAAGTTGTTTATAAAGATTTTTATTTATAAAACCATGCATCAGAAAAATCTGAAGCTGACGATTGATCTGCTTTTCCACCAGCAGCACATTATCAGAAGCACTGTCCACTAGAAATTTGGATTGATCTTTGAGGATATTATTCTTTCTATTTTGATTGGCCATCAGTATGTACTTTTGTTTTATATAACTGAGTAATTGTCATGATCTTTATTTTATTATTGTTAACCATGTTAATTGGATAGAAACTAAGAAATGATATCATCTGGCGAAATTTGTCTCCCTAATGCCTAATTCAAATTTATCAAAGGGACTAATTCTTTTAAACATACATGTGTTTTGTTCACTGTCTTTTCTATTTTCAAGTTATTACCGAAAGACTTCGTCAATCAGTGACATTTTCAATATTCTGTCTCCTTAGGTTGGCGCATTTTAATATTTCCTCGTTTACTGATAATATCTGACTGAATCACCTGATGCCCTTTTCACATAAATAATGAAGTATGTTTACAAATTCCAGAGAATTTTTCTTACAGGGATTTTTTCTATAGAATAAAATGTGCCTATCTGCAGACTACACAAATGAATTATCAATTCAAACATCTAATTTGAGACTTTCAAGGTCCTGATTATGATCCTTGGTGTGGATATCATAGTGCACTGCTGAAGGGCCTTTATTCAATAAGAAACCTGATCGTCGGTCGTTCTGTAAGTGATATCAATCATAAAGGTAGCCTGGAACTTGCACTGATAGTTGAGTATGAGTGGTGCAATCGAGCTACTAAAAAATACCTTAAGGACTGCACAGAACACTGTTTCTAAGATTTAAATGACGAATATAATTTTGAAAAATATATTAAAGTGACTGATATTGTTTTTACTTAGATCTCATCAAGCTTTCATTATAATAAGTGTTTATGTGTATTTTCCAATGAATGAAAAACAAAACGATACAGTTGATGTGTTTACTGACGTTTCGCTACTTAAAGCTGCTGCTAAAAGCTTTATCAAAGTAGTATTAAACCGGAATTTACAAAATCTCAGCCTATATATAACAACTTAATCATCGTTCCTCAGCATGGGATCACTTCTCCGTTCTCAAATTGGCCAGTTGGTAAATATAAAAAAACCAAGTTTAGATTGTTGGACTTGATAATTGTGTAAAATTATAAAAATAGCGTGTGTTTACATAGTGAACTTGCTTATCACATTCGTGTCGATTTTGTCACTTCATTAGGAAGAGAGGTGTTGCAACCATGTCAAATTCTGTTTTAGTCCATCATTGCTGTTAATCAGACAATTTCGATTACATTTGATATGAAGTGCTTCTGATGATATTAGATGTTCTTTGTGATTTCTGAAATGCTTTTTCGGGATGATGATTTCAATAGTGTCAAAATCAATTTCGTGGTCTGATTTTAAAGCGTAACGTGTAGACCTATGGCTGATGGTGTTTCAAGCTTTCCTAGTTCAACTGCGTTTCTCGATGTTCATTTCTTTTGATTTTGATATCTCTCTGACGATGTTAGTCCGATGTTTATCGCATCCCATTCCAAGCAAGCATCTTATTTTGTACACACTATTAGATAGGGAATCCTTAGTGATTTGGTCTTTTATATGGACAAGGTTGCTGATGTCTTGAAGAAAACTCTTCTGAAATTGTCTGACGTCTCTGCTGTATTTTGAACGACAGTTGTTGTGTAAATGTTTTCTGAATACGTTTTCGAACATATTTAATGTCAGTGATGATTCTGTTGATGAAGTATTTAGAGTCACTGTTATGTTTGATATTTCTTCTTCTTTTTCCTTTTCATGCGTTAAAATCAAAGAGCGTGCTCGTCTAAGGAAACTTGAAACAAATGATACTTTTGCGCTGATGTGGTGTGACCATCCGAAATCTAAATATTTGCTGGAGTGGAATTCCTTCCTGAATATGGACATACTAAAGTGTCGGTTTTTCTTTCTCTCAACTAGGCAGTATAGAAATGGTAGTTCACCGACGTCTGATTCTGCTTCCGAAGTAAACTGGATTCTGGGAAATAGACTGTTCAGTTTCTCCAAGAATGAACTGTGTAGATCTCGTTTTAGCACTACGAAAGTATCATCAACGTATCGTAACCATATTTTAGAATAGATTATGCTTGAAAAGATGTTATCTTTAAATCTATTGATAAAAGGATCAGCAACTACTGGGGAAACCGGTGAACCCATAGCAACACTATCTGTCTGTCTATATAAATTCTGTTTAAATACAAGTTAATTACTTTACAGGAAGAATTTTAAGCCCTTTATTATTTCAGTGGTGTCCGGCGGACATTATTGTAATACCGTTGTATCTGATTCTAGTAGACTGGAAATGATATCAAGACTTTCGATAATAGAGATACTAGTAAATAATGAGTTAATATCATAGCTCACCGTAATGTCTTCTTTATGAATTTCTCGGTGTTGTATTTGCGATTTGAAATCATATGAATCTTTTGCAACATTTTGAGTGTCCTTTAGCAGTGGTTGTAGTATCGGATAGCGAAACGTCATTAAAAACCACATTGTTATTTTGTTTTTCATTCATTAGGAAATACGAAAAATGTTTATTGTAGTGTATATCACATACCACCCAATGCCCAGATATTTTTAAACTGTAAAGTGAAATGACTTCAGCGTATGTGATACGCCGAAAAGAGTCTCTTCGCTGAATGTCTTCTCTTTTTCATATGTGATTTTTGACTATATATTTTGATGATTAATAAAATTTGAATAATTCTGTTGAAGAACCTGTGGCTTACACAGCGAAACGTTCAGAAGCAATCTTATTTTGATTTTTTCTTAAATAAGCTGAGATTATTTCAAATAATGTATAATGATCCACACCCATAATTTGTATTTACTCACATGAGAGAGTTTTCAAAAATCCGTACATATACCATTGTACAGTTTGATATTATAATTCTCTGAAAAGAGTCATTTTTCTGAATCCTTTGCCCTTAAATTTACTCAGAAAAAATTGTCTGTTTATTTCGGATATTTCTTAGGCTTTGTGCTAGTTTTTGTTTCCACATACTACTAGCTGGTTGTGAAGAGTCAGACCGAAGGGAGCTGAATACCGGACTGCCAGGTCAGTCGTTTGGAGCTAAGGGTATCATTGACGTATGCGGTTTGATCCTATTAAACATCTGATTTCCATTTCCTTCCTAGTACATCATTATGCTTCACGAAATCATATCACTAGGCTTAAAATAGAGAAAATCTCAATACTTGAAAATTAATCTGATGCTCACTAGTGACTGGCCCTATTCAGGCAGTTAACCTGAGGTTCTAGCGGGAAGCCGTGACCAATAGGGTACAGCAGGTTGAAGATGAGGCAGTAACTCATCGAAGAAGACATTGCGAAATGGTCGCGCTATGTCGTGAATTGGCAGAAGTTAGAATTCAAGGACCAACGGATCGGGTCCCAGTGGCTCAATGGTTTACGAGCTAGCTCACCTTGTAACCAGAAGGTCCTGGGTTCGAATCCCGGTGGGTGCGTATTGATGATGAAATAGCTGTCCAGTACTCATAGGTTTTCCAGTGGTTCTCTAACTGATGTCAGCTCATGATGAAATCCTCCATGCAATCAAACAAAATCCCTACAAAACGAAAACTTGAAAATCTCAAAATTTTCACGAAGCAGAACAATAATCAATTAAACTGCACGATTATTAGGCAGCTGAATGAATCAGACAACAGATCTGTTGTTTGGCTAAATTTCTGTAAAATATAATATGAATTGCTTATGTAATAAAATTAAGTGCAGAAAAATCTCGATCCTGTCACACTTAGTCAATACTAGACATCGCATCGATGTCAGCACAGCTTTTAGCGTTATATACCGAATTCCGAAGTCATCATCACGTACAGTTCGTTCACTTACGTCTCATACACGTAACTAAACCTGTTGCAATAAAATCGACTAAACCGGAACTTTGCATGCAAAATGAACACGTCCAGACGCTGTTCCTTCCATGGCCAAACTTGGACTGATGATTCTTCTTCTCACCAAGAGTGCCCCTTCCTCTTAACCCTCTTGGTTTTTTTCTTTCTTTGCTTATTATTACAATTATTATTATTCGTCATAATTTATGCCCTTAATGCAGACGTTCTCTCAATACTATCGAATTTTCCATTTATACAGCCCGAACTTATTATTAGTGAGATAATCTCTTTTCTCAATATGTGCCTCCACCTGTTTTAATTTCACACATTAGTTATTTCACTATGAACCTCTCATTGCAGTCTTACTATCTCCTCTTTAATACATACCACTTTGTGCTAGCCACTCCATCAACTTGACACCTTTTATAACCTTGAACTCACTAATTTGTCAATTTTTCCTACCCCAAAACTATCTCCCATTTTACAATATTTTGTAATCGATTTCAAATCACGGAATATACACATTTGATCATAGGGAATAATAAGAAAGTTGCAGCGAAAAAAAATTTTCTTTTCGACGAAGTCATCAACTTGATAGCTGTGCATTCGTGTATTTATAATAAACGGTTGGTAAAGTTTCAGAATAATTTCTGGTCAAGGGTGAGATTAACAGAATTACAATTAGGAATTAGAATGCCATAATAAACAGAGGGGAAGGATAAAACATTCAAACATTCATAATTACTGAGAAGATTGACATTGATTGTGCAATTAGGGATTAGAATTGTAGAAATAACAACAATAGACAGGATTTTTGGATAAAAAATCTAGTGGGATCATAACTAACCACATACCCAACCTGCTGCACCCTACTAGTCACATGTGACGTCGGGTGTGAGGACAAATACTCGCTGAAGGCATTGTCTAGGGGCTGCGCTATGTCGTGAATTGGCAGGAGTTAGAATTCATGGGCCATTGGATCGGGTCCCAGTGGCTCAATGGTCTACGAGCTCGCCTTGTAACCAGAAGGTCCTGGGTTCGAACCTCAGTGAGACGGCTGCGTATTGATGAAGAGTCTCAAACTAGGACAAAACAGCTGTCCGATAGAGACTGTCAGATTATCACCATACTAAGTGAAATTGCCTCAACAAGAAAATGGTGACATCTTAAAAGGAAGACAACGGTATTTTGCAACACATTGGTTACAGTGAGCAATGTAGTTGCGAAGTGCCTCTCTTTAAAGATAATACAGACATTTTCGTTGTAGAACAGCTAATTTGAAAATCGCTGCATGAATAAGCAATCGATTTACATGACCGATAATTATGAGCACTACCTCTTACCCCTAATCGGCATATTTATCGTCTGATTTCGAATTAATCCTCATTCACATATCTATAAAACACAAAATAATTGAACAAAGAATATCCTTTTTGAGAATTTCCCCCTCTGCCAGCTCTACAATTATACGCATATGTTTATTTACATAGAATATTCAAGAATAGTAGTCAATAACAATATGTGTTTTTTTAAATAATATCGATTTGTTAAATGAGATCACAATGGGATTACAGTTCACTTAAGATGCCTTAATTATAATTATAATAAAAATAGAAAAGCAAATAGAATATCGACTAAAATTTCAAAAAAGTTCTACAAAAACCTCAGGATCATTCGAACCTAGATGGCCAAGGTAAGGACAATGTCCGAATTAGCTTCTTTTGGACACATAAATTAGACTTCTTAATGTGGATCTTAACGACCTCAACAATATTTAGTGAACAAACTCTTAAGGCGAAGTTAAGATTTGTTGGTTGGTATGCAGTAAATGACTCTTTGTTCTTGCTTTATCCTTATTTTGAAGACTCCTTTTTGCTGTTGTGTCCTGCTACTGATATCAACGTGTTGTCTTACGGTTGCGACTTTGTTTTGAATCACGTCAAACTGCTTGGGCTTGATCCTGGACTGTTTACACGAAGACTGTTTTGCTTCTATTTGATTAGTGTGAACATACTTTAAATCCCGCCTCGTTGGAAATATTATTATTGACTCTCAGTTTGTTTACTATCGCGTTTGTTCAACTAATTTTGTTGTACAGTAGGAATTTCGCAACGGAAAAACATTTGGACTGTATAGCCCTACCAGATGGCATTGTTGTCATAATTTTGTATCTTCGAAATCAGCTATTATTGTTGTTTTTATTATTATTAATATTATTATTATTCTGTTACAGCACGCCTTGTTTATAAAACCATGAATATAAACATTTGACTGCGCATAACTCGCGGAAGTTTGGCAAGATACGCAGATAAATGTCTCTGTTGGTTTTTGCAGAGTTTGAGTAGACATACTTGTGCTTTGGTCATTACACCTCCTTTCCAGAGAAAAAATGAAACAACAGGTTGATGATCAACTATCTAAAACGTGGAGATAATGCTATAAAACTGCTCTATGGTGTTTACGGAAATGAGGAGAAGCACAGTTTGAATCAGAGAAGAAATATCCCTGTTTTCAACGACTACTTCATTTTCAAGCTGTCGTACAGTCGTATTTATATTACATAAAAAGAAGCCATCAAGTGACAATCGAAATCGCTCAGTCGATATTGCACATAAGATAAGAATAAAGATAATTAAAATGATGTATAAAGTGAGTAAAATTGAAGTGGATGAATTAAAAAACTTTTAAAGTTTATTAAATAAGTGAATTGGTATTAGCATTTTAAAAATAGTAGGTCCTTTTGCCGAAAAAATTAAGTGTACGATGACCTTAACAGTAAAGGCGACAAAGGTGAAGTGAAGTGGAATGAATTCAAGTTGTAAATAGAATAAAGTGACGAACCAGCATTACTTTGACGAAAGTAAAGAAAAGGGGTTTAGCAAAACGTTTCAGAAAAAATTGTATCAGGTTTC
Organism: Trichobilharzia szidati; assembly: GCA_944472155.2. Taxonomy (NCBI): domain Eukaryota; kingdom Metazoa; phylum Platyhelminthes; class Trematoda; order Strigeidida; family Schistosomatidae; genus Trichobilharzia; species Trichobilharzia szidati. The sequence continues at coordinate 153,843,116 of OX235273.1, forward strand.
TATCCATGTATCGCTAGACCTGCTGCTGTGCATAAGTGGAGATAACTTAGGCTTTTGCAGTGGTTAGATTTGGTCCTTCGGAAAACTTTGAAGGCTAAATCATGTGCGGCTGAATGACATGACTCGAGGTGTTGTCAAATTGAAAACTTCTTCGTCCTACACTCACCTTACATTAATCAAACCGGGCAGTGTTCAGCTACGCGTTTATGGAAAACACGCTAACAACGTCTAATGTAATCAGCTCCACACGAGCATGTGAATGAGTAGATGCATGCATTTAGAGGTGGATATAAGTGGTAGTTTATCCATGACGCATTGTGGAAACATATTTTCGGCTTGTAAATACTAAATGTAAAACAGCTGCATAAAAACGGCGTTTAATGCATTTAGATAAACAACTTTACTTCAGAAATACTGTCGCCTATGAACACCTAACTTATAAAAGATTATGCTGGGCATGGTTTCTTCCTGGATTTTTCTGTCAATAAACCTCCACTACATCAAGGAGTTGCGTGAAGGTTTTCTAGTTCTAAGTCGACTGTATCTACAGAGCAGATTTTTCGGATTCTGAAGCATAGAAAAAGGATAAGATTTCTCTACCTGTCTAGAGGTACCTCACTGTTGAAGTTGGAGTGCTGGCCTGTGAATACTGACTCTAGGTAAATGGACCTTTCTGACACGCTATCCTCTCTTCTGTCTAATGTGATACGGAACTCGACTCTTCTTCGACAGCGGGAAGCACAGATTGGTGAGATCTATTAAGGTTTTCAAGGAGTTTAGGCAGCTGAACACTTGTGACCACAACTAATGAAATATTAATAGACAAATGTAGCCTCCATTCTTCAACATGTGGCTTTTTCTTCAACATTCTTTTTCATATGGCTTACAGTCATTAATTTCTGCTACTTATCTAATATACGTTTAGCATTAGAGTCATGAGTATATCATTAAGCAAGTCAGTGACTAGGTATCTGTAAGGTTTGAAAACCTGAGATATCAGATTGTAATCCATTAAACGAGTGCACAATGCTTTTGTAGGCACTGATCCGTACACTCGTTTATTTATTCTTTTACTTTCCCAGCGGAACATAGGGCATCAAGCTAGAGATTTGAAGATTCGATAGCACAGGTATTCATTTTTAAGGGATGCGGTTGCTAGCCTTATACTCAACCCTTCCTATTTACTAGTCTTATTACTAGTTTAGAGAGGTAAAGGAGAGTGTTGGCTGGGGATCGATCCTCGAACCATTTGCGTGGTTGGCGAGTATTCCACTGCTGAGCCACCGACGCACCGAATACATATTAAGTTGATAATATCAAACAGTCGCTCCAAGAGGCCTAATCGACAAGGAATTCACACCAACACTTGTGGCGTCATTTGAAGATTGCCAATAAGATGAAGTTGTGTGAACTTCTAGTGTGTGGAGTTATAAATAGTGAATCCCACCAAGTCCTGACAGAAATCACCCACGTCGCTGACTAGCACTGGAGTCACTGAATTTTCTCTCAGCAGGACTAACTCGTAAACTGAAGGTCCTGAATTCGTCATCCGTTGGGATAATGGATCCATATTGACGAAAAGTTCCAAACTATGGAAGTTACTGAGATTTTTCTTTTACCTCGTCGTCTCACTTAGATTCCAAGTAATTTCAATTAATTGGAACCAGAGCCAGTCGCACAATGGATGTCTTCCCTGGCCCAGCGGATCTCAATTTCGTCTTTCAAACAACATATGACAGATTCGAGTCTCAATATGAACAACATTACGCATTTCGATTACAGGTGTATCCAGCTGATGAGTACTACTAAATAAGTCAAAACTGGAATCTTGCATTCCACTGCAGGCTGCTGCCACATTAATGTCTCCATACCAAGAGCCGACATATCGACTGCAACTTAGAATTGCGGCTCAGTTTGAACCAGTTGTCTGGGAATAAAAAGCAACTTAGGCAGGTTTTATCAGCTTTAACTCAGCCTCATAAAGAATCGCATCATTTACAGGAGACTGAATGATGAGAAAATCAAAATATACGCGGATAAGTTTCCGAGGTATCTGTTATATTCAATGAAGTGTTTTTATTTCCCTTGGCCTTCATTATTTGACACGAAAAAACATATGAGAACAGATAAACGTCTCTAAGCTGTCTACATATCTTATAAGATAAATTTTTAAATGTTTTTTTTCTTTTAGTAAAACCGCAAATGAAGTTTCGCTGAAGACTTTCGTATAATCCACACATTTTCACATAATTCTGTCGAGAGTCAAATGAACAAATACACAATTGAATGCCTTTATGTGACATGCTTAATCAAGCTGAAAGTGTTAAACTTTTTAAGATTGTGTTAATCTTCTTATCCTTATTCAAAATACCTCGCGAGTAGAATTTTAGTTTTGTTGATACTTAGAAACTATTAACGAAAAAGAGTCACACAATTATAATTTTTATCACGGTACATACTTTCTTGATGGAACTAGCCGTCTGGAAATTATAGAGTTCATTAATAAAATCCTCTGTGGAACGAATAAGACGTTTAATTAAATAATTGAGCAAAGAATATCCTTTTCGGTAATCTCCTCTTCTGGCTCTACAAATATATGTATATATGTGTATCTATCAATTTAACTGCTCCTATGGAGGCAGTTAGTCGAATGGGCCGTACAATCAGGCGTGTTTCTCGCTGGATTTTGAACATCACGCTGCACAGTGGTTGGTTAAGTAAAGGACAAACAAAATCTATTCGTAGCGCTATGCTATCTCATTTTGTGGATACGGAACGCAAGATGGATGTCGACGAGGCAACTTTCAAAGTCGTTTAACACATACCAACCAACTAATCTTTATTTCGCCTATAGAGTTCGTTTGCTAAATATTGCTGAGGCTGGCGGTTGGGATCCACATGAAGAAGTCCAAAAGAAGCTAGTTCAGACATTGTCCTTACCTTGACCATCTAGGTTCAAATGATCCTCAATTTTTGTGGAATTTCCCCTAATTTTAGTTGATATTCCATTTGCAATTGTTTTATGCTTATCATAATTTATGCATCTTTGATGAACTGAGATTCCACTGATACTACTTTACAAATCGATATTGTTTAAAAAACACTAATATTGTTATTGACTACTATTCTAGAGTCAGGAAAGGAAATTATCGAAAGGGATATTCTTCGCCTAATTATTTTGTGTTTTATGGATGTCTGGATGAATATTTTCGCTATATTTAATTATATATCTTGCAAACTTCATCTTTCTTTCTTTATCGAAATTTATCAAGGGAACCAAATGTATGAAATAACTTGCCATTTAGATGCGATTAACTTGTAATCCGGACTCCCTGGAAGCAGAACTAGATCTTCTGAAAAACTAATGTTCTTTCAAAATGAACATCCACCAAGATTCATCGACAAGAAGGTCAAACCAAAATGTTAGAGGAACAAAACATTACTTCTTTCAAAGAAGAGACTTTACACAAATCTGGATTTTAAATTGAAAATTCAGCCTGCGATATCCTCAAGAGAAGAATTTCAACATATTCTCCAGTTATTCATCGGTCTAAAGAAGCCTTATAATTAACCTTTCCCTGCGGAGACAGGTATATTGGCCGTTCGACGTGTAACCTGTCTAAAAGGACCTGTTTAAGAACACAATCCTTCACGATTGCAGAAAGAGAGTAGTGGCTCCAGAAATAGTGCTATAAGCGAACATTTTGTCAACACTGGTCATTCTATCTCAACAAATCCCTCCTTCAAATTTACTTTCAAAGTAAAGAATAACCACTGACAAAGACAGGCGATTCGCTTTAATCTCTTCTGTATTGTTGAATCCCTAGTCATTCAGGCAAAGAGAGCGAAGATATGCATATAAAAGAAAATTATTCAACCACTTCTGCCATCATGGTAACAATCAAACTGACTTCTACAAACTTGATATTTTTTACTAATTTTTCAACTCTTTAGAACTCTAACATTTCCTCAAAAACTAAAACATTATTTAATATCTCTTTTCATTTCTAAGTGTATCATAATTACGACTCAGTCGTTAAAATTATTTGTCTTATCACGTAACTCCTTTTATGCATTGACTAATATTAATAACTATGATTGTGATTTCCGTCAACTTTTTACTATTCTCCTTCAAGAAAAAGAAACTGTATAGAATTGTGGCTATACAGCTTTAGAGTAGAAAAAAAAGGGAATTCTCCGAAATGAGCCTCTTCACTGAACTACGTGTTTTGTTCTCATTAATTTTAGAGTTCGCCATTGTAACTTTTATAAAAGCATTGTTATAAGATTACTTTTATTATTATTTCTGGAGCAACATAGGGCCTCAGACGTACATCTCAACTGCGTTCCTTTGTTTACCGACGTTCTCAAAAATCTACACGTCTCTCCACATGACCTCCTCAATGTCAGTCTCACAATGACGACCAACTCACCGCTTCCCATTCGTTTGCCACTTGAGCCATGGCTTGGCATTTTATGCCGATTGGTGGTTTTCTCAGAGTATGGCCGATCTATCTCCATTTCCTCCTGCAGATTCGTTGCACAATCGGTTCCTGTTGGGTTGGTCTACTCCCAGAGATCCTTCACTATTGCCGATCTTGAATAGTATTGACCGAGGACACCTGTTGATGAAGGTCTGCAATTTGTTCGAAGTGTCCTTCGTGACGTGCCAAGTATCTGATCCGTATAATAAGTATCACTGACTTCACATTGAAGTTGAAAATCCGGATCTTATTGTTCATGCTGAGGAATGCTGTTGACCTCCACAGAGACTTGAGAGTAATGAAAGCTTGCTTCGATTTCCCGAAAGTCGCGTTCATTCATCTCTTCGAGAGCTTCTCTACCCATGATGAGTTCTCTTCCTTTGTTGTCTGGTCGAAGTTTGACGTTCACGTCTCCCATCATGATTTTAATGTCACCAGCTGCAGTATTGTTCATTGTTGCCTGTAGAACTCTTTTATTTTTTCTAGACCTGCATTGTTTGTGGGTGCATAGAGTTGTATAACTGACACTTTCCTTCCTTTTGAGTTGAATCGGGGTTGTCTTCTGGGTGACCGGAGTAGACCATCAACTCTCCCGTTCACAATTTTATGAGTCCACTTCTATTCCATCTGCTTTTAACATATTCCCAGTACTTCAATACCATATCTTTTCATCTCCTTTGCGATCTGATTAGCTTTGCCAGTCTCACGCATGGTGTGGAAGTTACATGTTTTCACACAGACTTTTATTTTGTCGCAAGGAGACCCATCATACTGAAGTTTCTGTAGCAGTCTTGTTTACAGGGTATGGTCACTAGTCTCACTCCTAAGATTACTATATACGATGCAATGTGCTGGGTGTGCGGAGGCAATCAGCATTCAACCTTGAATTCAGGCTCCATTCTTGATGGTAATCATTAGCAATGTGTATCTGTGAAGTTGAAGAAATTCGTCTCCTGTGATATGGAAACCTGTTTTAGCCAGTGCTGCGGTCAGAGACGTTTATGGCTCATGACTGACGTTTTGCAGGTTTGCGATGGATACGTTAATCGAATTGACCAGTTCGGACCGAATACAACACAGGACGAAGCAGATTCCTGTCCCAGAGGGGTTATCAGCTCCTTCAAGGTTGAAGATACCCCCTGCTAACAAGAGCCACGAAGAACTAAACCGAGGTCCATGTCTTATTCTTGAATACTCTCAACAATCTGACATCGATTTAGATTGTACCGTAATAATGAATCGCATAGCTAGGTGACTAGAATTGAACGATGAAATTCAGCCTGCACGAAAAGCTTGATATTGATGAATGACATTGGCAACTAGTTACCTTGTGACCAGTCAGTCAATGTATGATTTTTATGTCAATTTTGATAGATGTGACTCTGACTCTCGGATAGACCTTACCACAGGACATTACGCAGCAATATTATGAATTCAAGATGTCTACCTTTCTAATAGTATACGGTTCACAATAATTTGCACACATTTGACTACACTGTTCACTGATATGTGTACCGAGTGATTCCCCTCTGAAAGTTATACATCAGTTATCCTAGACACATGTCTGCTAAATGTATAGACTTAGTAGTCAAGAAACCGCCACCTGAGTTAGTGTAGTGACAGTCCAGCCTAAAAACGGCTGCATGTGGAGCATTAAATTCATGAATGAGATTTCAAACTAAGTAAATATCACGAGGTTGACGAGCATGCATATGTAACACAATCCTATTTGAATCTAGCACACACTGTTCAATTTCCTCTGACAGATCTAACGACATGAAGTCACGTGAACACGATTACAGCACCTGACGGACTAGATGTTATGGACAAATTATTTGTAAAATCCCTCCTCGACGATCTCTTTATAATATTTATGCTTATTTAGATATTTCGACTCACTTTGTAATTGATAAACGTTTTTCCCCTAGAGTGTGTATACCATTAATTTGACATTTGTATATCACGTGTCGATTTTTGACCTTTAATTATTTGCCTTTCTACTTGTTTAATCCTTAACCGTAATACTTCGCTTTGTGGTAGTGTGTACGTTGAAAATGTGTTGTTTAACGATATCAGTTTGTTCGAGTGAACCAAAATGAATCTTACCCGGAACTGTCTGTGACGGGAAGCGTAGGTATGTAATTCTTCCAGACAGAGCTTTTGATTCCACCTCGTCGCGAATATTCTCCTCGATTCTAATGATACCTTTTATATTTGAACTTTGGTTAATTAATTTTGTTTAACAGTACTTGTTTTATATCTTTAAACCTACACCGCCTGTATAGTTAGGTGCTTCACGTCCCTGTTGAGGTTATATTCAGTTCTGATGGTATTAGTGATCTTCAAATACGCTGGGGTTATAGCTCCTGTGTATTCAGAAACAATTTGTTATTTCTCTTAACCTAACTTGATACACACCCAACGGGATTTAAACCTTGGAGAAGGTACTGTGAAGAGTCCTAAACTAGAACGAAACAGCTGTTCAGTGCTCCCTGAATGTTTTTATTGCTTCTCTAACTGATATCAGCTTATGATAAAATCCTTCAACCAATCAGACAAAATTCCGTACAAAACCAATACTTCAAGTTATTCATATATTTTAAAAATATTTTTTGTCACTTTGTGTATTTTAATTGCTCTTTATTTTTCACATAAATCGAATTCACAGGTAAATGTGTAAGGGAATAGATTATTCAAAATTTATTGAGCAGTTAAATCCTATTCCTAAGATAACAGGACTAATTGTTTTAAAGTTTAATCGAATAGCCTAAATATTTAAGAACAATCGTTTTTCGTGATAGTGCGCATCTCAACGACGTTTGGTCGGCTTCACAGTAGAACGTAGAGATTGATTTCTTGTGTTCAGATCATAGCCGAATACATAAGGTCGTTAAACTAGAAGCCTTAAGTGTACAACTGTAAATATTGTGCAGCATTTTCTTAAATTTTAAATAAGAATGCAGTTGACTAATAACGCAGGCTATCCTCCATCTTTCACCTAACTTCAAAAAAGATTTTCTTCGTGGGCGTTTTAAAAACAAAAGACCATTTGTTCATTTTAATTTTATTAAGATTTTGATTACTGTAGAAATATGACTTATTCGGTTTCCCTGAAAGCTTCCTACTCCCCTCCTCCCCACTCTTTTTATTGAATGTCATGTGGACATTTGGTTCTCAATTGAATTATACTCTTCAGTAGCATTTCTGAAGTGCTTAAGTAAAAAACGATTAAATTTCTTCAGATTTCCTCACTGTATATGTTTAATTATATTATTAATTGTTATTATTATTATTATCAGGTCAGTAGGCTTTTAGGATTAAACGGTAGCCGAAGGTTTGCTTTATGATGAAAGATTAGCCGTTTTAACCTTATGGGGTTGGTGAAGCGAAGAAAGTCAGATCCAAAATAAATTATCTCTCTATGATTGAGATTTGATTTCGGATCACTGGTAATTTACTTTCTGTTAATTCAATAATTAAATATAAAGAGAAGAAGTCGTACTCCAATTTTATCGAAAGTTGATTCAGTGACCACATTTTACAGGCTGATGACAGCCAATTCAATAGATTGCTTTTGAAGTAAGCATTGAGGTTGATGCTGAAGGACAACGATAGCTTGGAAATCAAGCTTTGCAGTTCAGAGAAAGGAATAACACCACCATCACCAAAAAACGTCTATCCTTATAACAAATCTGTCCCCATCAGTATCTAGTGGAATAAATTGCAACACTTTTTGGGGAATAAACAACACCGTTCATTGGACTGAAATGTTTGGCCTTTTTTGAAATGTCGTCTCTCTGTGTGGATGCTTTGACGGCTTCTGATGACCGTGACCAGCAGTGGTATCCAGGATGCGCGTTCCCTCCTAATTCGGGACAAGTTACTGGATGCAACTCAGTTTCCCAATGATTGATGGTGTTACCACTAGAGGTTACCTCCTTCACTTATCCAGCCAGGAAATATCGTTTCAACTACAGGTGGAGCAAACAAAGATATCAAAGTCAGAATCGGAAAGGCGAGATACGCACTCCTTCATCAACCTGAAACGAGTTTGGAAATTGTGTGCACTCTGCTACATGAAGAACAAGATTTGGATTGTCGACACACATGAAGTCTTTGAGTCCTTCTATACGGGTTAGCTACTTGCACTATATGACACGAAAACGATTTCCAATAAGTTACAAATTTTTATCAACAGATAACACCTTTGCTCCATACACAATAATATCAAATGGCTGACCAGAAAGAAATGATAATGAGAAACTCTGGCAGCAAACCAACCAAGAGCCGACTGATCAACAAATATGTTGTGAAAAGTGGAGATGGATCAGGCATACGTTCAGGAAGCTGTCAAATGATATCGCGAGCGATCCAGTGCGTGGTTCGAGCGGAATCCTAATAGGAAGCGATTAGTGGGTTGTCGGTTAGAGGATGACATGGAGGAGATTGTGTATGGGGGATGAGACAAGAAATTATGAGCAATCGTGGGTCCAGCTGGAGAGGACAGCATAGAATATAAAACAGTAGAGATGTGGTTTTGAAGTTCTACTTCCCACTCACTACCCAGAGGAATAATAATATTACAATCATGAACAAATAAAGCTTGAGAGTACATTTTATGAAATAACAGCTTACTATAGCTACTACAGATATGTGACAAAGTTTGTGAACAAGCATATGAACTCAAGAAATAAAAGTTGAAGATGTCCAGTATTCCCAAATAGTGAATCTTCCTAAGATAACAATTTACAGGATTTCATCATGAGCTGACATCAGTTAGAGAACCATTGGAAAACCTGGGAGTACTGGACAGCTGTTTCGTCCTAGTTTGGGACTCTTCGTCAGTACGCACCCACCTTGATTCGAACCCAAGACCTTCTGGTTACAAGGCGAGCTCGTATACAATTAAGCCATTAGGACCCGATCCAATGGTCCATGAATTCTAACTTCTGCCAGTTCACGACATAGCGCGACCCCTAGCCAATGTCTTCGGCGAGTATTTGTCCTCACGCCCGACCTGCTGCACCTTACTGGTCACGACTTCTCACTAGAACCCCAGGTGACTACCCACCTGAATAGGGCAAGCCGCTAGTGTGCATCTCATTGATTTTCAAGTGTTGGTTTGTAGGGATTTGATTGGTTACAGGATTTCATCATGAGCTGACATCAGTTAGAGAATGGTATACGAGCTCGCCTTGTAACCAGAAGGTCGTGGGTTCGAATCACGGTGGGTGCGTACTGTTGAAAAGTCCCAAACTGGGACGAAACAGCTGTCCAGTACTCTCAGGTTTTCCAATGGTTCTCTAACTGATGTCAGCTCATGATGAAATCCTGTAACCAATCAAATCCCTACAAACAAACACTTGAAAATAAGATAACAATTCACGGGTGATGTTAATAGTAAGGGTTCGATCCCCTGCCGACGCACACCCGATATCTATGGTCAGCCTGCAAAATTTGGGCTACCGATATCACATGCTGAAAATTCCATACTTGTACTGAAAATACGATGTGGAATCAAGCTGTAATCAAAATTAAATTAAATTAAAGATAGCATCACAACACCTGACAAAGGGCCTTCATAGGACTTTCAGAGCAGCTAAGTTATACTGCATATTCACTAGGAAAACAACACACAGTTCAAGAAACAGAAACAAAATGCCCTGTTTCGCCTCCTCCATGTTTGTTTACCAGTTTAACTGCTCCTGTGGAGCCAACTACATCGGGCGTACGATTGAACAATTTCATCATTGAATTTCCCATCACCTGCCATCTTAGTTTGACAAAGGTTCGAATAAAGCTATATGCAGCGCAATACTAGCCCATCTCGTCTTTACTTGACTTCAAGTTGACTCTAACAAAGGCTTTTGAAGTTGTTTATCCTATGTCACCCAACCTCTCGCATAGTCTACGAGTACGACTTTTAAATACAGCAGAGGCAGTCGCAATTCGTCTGATACAGCCAAATCTGTGTGCTCAAAAGAAATGTGTACATCCCATTTCTTTGCTATGTCCGACGACATAGTGTGTACTAATTTAAAAGCGACTTTCCCCTCCAGTTCCTTGTAACTATCTTTTGACGTTGTTATGTTTACGATTCCAGCTAATTCTATCAATTTTTCTGTATCTTTCTGAATTCTACTAAGTCATTGTATTCTTCTCAGTCATCATAATTTTACGAATGAAGTTATCTTGAATTCCGAAATACGTTTTCACTCCTTCTTCTCCTCCGAAACTTAGGTATCGTGTTGCCAACATCTAAGACTTTCAATTCTTATGGACTGAAATAACCACAAGAATGATAAGTTTTTGATGTAATAAACCATAGATCAGTGTAGAGCCAATGGTCTGGAAAAAAAAATGAAAATGAATGTATAACTCTTCGCATAATTTGTTGTTTTTCCTAAATATGTAAATAGGAATTTGGAAATTACTATAGGTAAGTAGACGACACATTCAATGTATACAAAGATGAAAGGGGAAGAAGATTCAGTTTCCTTGATATTTACTTGAAGAGGAACGAACGCGTCACTGAGAAGATCGAATTATATCAAGAAGGCGTTGAGTGGTCTCCACGTAAATAACAACAGCATCTGTTCTTTCAGCTTGACCTCAAAAGTAATATCGCGAGAACGATAAATAAACATTGAGGTACAGTGCTCAGCAGGACGTATACTGTAGTTAAACTAGTACCTCTTTTAATAACATTCTGCTCATTAGTGCAGTCAAAGATCTGCGAGAATGTCTCATAGCTTCCCTCCAGCTGTGTATATCAATCAACTTTCATCATTGGGAGCAGTCAGGGCTTATGTCGGAATCTCCGAATATGTAGCAAAGTGGCTTCATTTAAAGGAATAAAAATAGTTAGAATTCTTCTATTACCAAGCACATGATAGGCACAGAACACCAATCAGATATGTCAAGAGCACTGAAAATAATTAACATACAAAACATTCCAAGTCTGTTTTAGTTTTCTTAGGTTAATGCAAAAAAACAGCTGAATAGTGACTTAAGCTTTTAAAAAATAATCCTCTGTGAAGCTGCAATCATCCTGTTAATTCCCTCTTCTCTAAGTGTGGTGAGGGCGCTGTAGACCAAAAATTGTAGACAGCAATCAATGTCAATGTTCACGTCACGAATCGGGGTCATGAGAATAACAAAGTTTAAGCTTGAGGAACTCACCAACCAATCACACCAAACGTAAACTGCGCAAATATGATTCGCAGATATATGGCTTAACTTTCTAAGAAACGGTCACAAGCAGTAGAGAATAAGCTTCAGCAAGAAAACAACCAATCAGAAGACGTTGCTTCTCTGCTAACAATAACGTTAATAATGATGTACATAAAAATCAGTAAATATCTGTTGATTTACTCAATAAACGATGTGTTGCTATGCCCTTGTCTTCTGTCGCTATATAAGTAATCCTCTGTTGTTTTCTTATCTCAATACTTTGTTTTCCCGGGATTCTGTTGCGAAGGTTTCATATTCGACTTCATTCTTTGATTCCTTGAATTCTACTTTGTGTAATTCATCATCATTCCTACCTACCACTTTGTACACATCAATTAACATTGACTTACCACCCTCTTAACAACAAATTTCTTCATTTTTATACGGGAAACGTTGCTCTTAGAGAATCCATTTATTTGTATACTAATAATTTAAGATAACCTTATCGTCCTTACGTTCTGGTTGACTACGAAATTGTAACAAATATCCTTACTGGAGGATTGATTCATACTGATAAACAATAGGTTTGTTAAAATTTTATTATAAACGGGGACTGATTAAATATCATATATAGGTTGCATGCGGATGAAGAGAACTGACGAAATAAAGTGGACCTGTATTGAAAGGTTGATTTCCTGAGTTTTGATTGGCTACAGGATTTCACTATGAATCAGCATTGGTTAGAAGACTATTGAAAAACTAGTACGGTGGTACTGGAAAACTGTTTTGTTGTGGATTACGACTCTTCATCTGTACGTATCCACGATCAGGATTCGAATCAAGGGCCTTCCAGTAACAAGGCGAGCTCGTAGACCATTAAGACACTGGGAGCTGATCCAATGACCAGTCCATGAATTCCAACTTCTGCGAATCCATGGTATAGAGTGACCACTAGCTAACGTCATCGGCCAGCATTTGCCCTCGTACTAGACCTGCTGTATCCCACTTGTCAATACTTTTAACTAGAACCCAGGTAACTACCTACCTGAATAGATCCATTCACTAGTGAGCATCAGATTGATATGCAAATAATGATTTCCGGGGGTTTGATTGGTTTCAGAATTTCCTCAAGCACTCAACTACAGATCGCGTGTGAGGCCATTTACTTGCCACAGATAACATTCGCTAGTAATTGCAGCACATTATAAATAGGCAGCAGTTGGAATTCATGTAGTCTATTGTTGTTGTTGGTGTTGCCCAGGAATCTTGATCACCTCTGTTTTCTCTATGTTCACCTGAAGTCCTTTCTTTGATGCTTCTTCTGCTAATTTGTTGCTTTTCGCTTGCATATCTTCCAGTTTGTGGGAAATCAGACATATATCATCGGCGAAGTCCAGATCCTCCATGTTATTTGTGTGGGTCCATTTTATGCCTATTTACTCATCGCCCGCTGTTTGTCGCATTATCCAATCTACTACAATGGGGAAAATCATTGGCGATAGTAGGCAGCCAGCCTTTCTTACTCCTGTCGTCACTTCGAAGGATTCCGTAAGTTTCCTGTTGTGGATTACTCGGCATGCAGCATTGTCGTACAGCTGTTGCATGAGATGTATAATTGTCGGTGGCACCTGGTAGTAAAGAAGTAGTTGCCAAAGCATCTATAGATCGACGCTGTCGAAGGCCTTTTCAAAGTCGATGAAGTTGAGATAGAGAGGTGACTGCCATTCCAAGCTCTCTTCAATGATGATCCATAATGTGGCGATCTGATCAATGCATGACTTGTTTTTATCCTGAATCCTGCCTGTTCCGGTCGAAGTTTTTCATCCAGGGCATGTTTGATTCTCTCCAGGATGATGCGGCTTTTTTTTTTCTTGGGATGGACAGGAGCATAATTCCGCGCCAGTTCTTGGATTGACTTAAGTCTCCTTTCTTTGGTAGTTTGAATAAGTATCCTTTCTTCCAATCCTCGGGTACTTTGCCTTCTTTCCACACCTTCTCCAGTAGTGGCGTCATCAAGTTCGCTGTTGTCTCTGGGTCTATTTTCAATGCTTCTGCTGGGATTCCATCTGGTCCTGCTGGTTTTCCAGCTTTAAGCATCTTGATTGCCTTCAGGACTTCTTTTTTCGTCCAGGGGGGTGGTGTACACTGGTAGCTCTGTCTCCGTTGTTGGTATTGCTGGGCACGTTGTTGGTGGTGGTCGATTTAGGAGTCTTTTGAAGTGTTCAGCTCAGTGTTTCCTTTGCTCCATTTCTTTGATGAGTGACTTTCCATTGTCATCCTTCACAGGCTTGATTTGTGTCAAACGTTTGCTCGATAGGTACCTAGTTGTTTGGTAGAGTGTTGCGAGGTCTCCTTTGCCTGCAGCTTGTTCTGCTTCATTGCCCATGGCTTCATAATACTTCCTTTTGTCTTCTCTGGCATTATTCTTTACTCTTTTGTTCAGTGTCTTGTAGCTTGCATTCAAATCCTGTCTTTGTTGCTCATCGGTGCACTGGAGAATCTTTTGTTTCACCATCCCTCTCTCTTCTATTAGTCTCCAAGTGTCCGTAGTGAGCCACTGTTTGTCCTGTCTCGTCTTTCTGCCTACAACTTCCATGCAGGTTTGACTTCACATTGTTTTCAATTTGTTCCAGTGCTTCTCGACGCTGACCTCTTCGCCAGTGTTGATTTGTGTCTCGGCTTTGTCTTTTATATATGCAGTGAAGATATCCTTTGTGTCCTGGTCCTTCAGTTTTTGAGTGTTGAACTTGGCTTGTGGTCTATCTGCAGCTCCTGGTTCTCTGAAAGCTTTTAATTTGATTTGGATTGTCCCTTGTACGAGATAGTGGCCTGAGCCAATGCCTGCTCCTCTTCTTACTTTTGTGTCCAGCAGGCTGCGCCTCCACTTCCTTGAGATTGAGATGAAGTCGATTTGGTTTTTGGTTCGCCCATCTGGTGACACCCATGTAGCTTTGTGGATATCCTTGTGTTTGTAAACGCTGCCACCAATCGCTAGATCATTGATGGCGCAGAAGTCGGCGAAGAGTTATCTGTTTTCATTCATTTCTCCGAGAGCTTCTCTACCCATGATGAGTTCCCTTCCTGTGTTGTCTGATCCCAGTTTGGCGTTCATGTCTCTCATTAGTATTTTAATGTCACCAGCTGGAGTATTGCCCATTGTTGCCTGTAGTTGTCTGTAGGATTCTTCTTTCTTTTCGAGATCTGTGTTGTTTGTTAGTGCATAGCATTGTATAATTGACACTTTTCTTCCTTTGCAGTTGAATCTGGAGGTCATTATCCTGGGCGACATCGCCTCCCATTGTATTAAGGGCCTTCGGTGCCGTTGGTGACATCATGATAGACACGACCTCGGTGTGCATGTGGTTATCCTCTGGGTGACTGGAGTAGATCACTGACTCACCCGTTGATAATTTGGTGAGTCCACTGCCGTTCCATCTGCTTTCACATATCCCCAGTACTTGAATTCTGTATCTTTTCATTTCGTTTGCGATCTGGGCAGCTTTGCCAAACTCGTACATAGTACGGACATTCCATGTCCCCACAAAGACTTTTTCTTTTGTCTCAAAGAGATACATCGTGCTGAAGTTTCTGTGGCAGCTTTGTTTACAGGGTGGGGTTGCTAGCCTCACGCCTGAGAAGGGGGTTGTTACATTAAATTATAGTTTATAGAGAAGCGACCTTGTGGGTTGCTCCCCTTAAAACCAGGAGAACAGGGAATAAACCAATCAGAACAGCACCAACACGGGAAAATAATTCACAGCAAGAAGGGTAACAAGCGACAACAACAATAATAATATCACAGTCAATTGCAGTTAACCAAAATGATAACAAAATCATAGACTCACTGACTTGAGCCAATAATATACATAAAAATCTGTAAATATCTGTTGATTTACTCAATAAACGATGTGTTGCTATGCCCTTGTCTTCTGTCGCTATATAAGTAATCCTCTGTTGTTTTCTTATCTCAATACTTTGTTTTCCCGGGATTCTGTTGCGAAGGTTTCATATTCGACTTCATTCTTTGATTCCTTGAATTCTACTTTGTGTAATTCATCATCATTCCTACCTACCACTTTGTACACATCAATTAACATTGACTTACCACCCTCTTAACAACAAATTTCTTCATTTTTATACGGGAAACGTTGCTCTTAGAGAATCCATTTATTTGTATACTAATAATTTAAGATAACCTTATCGTCCTTACGTTCTGGTTGACTACGAAATTGTAACAAATATCCTTACTGGAGGATTGATTCATACTGATAAACAATAGGTTTGTTAAAATTTTATTATAAACGGGGACTGATTAAATATCATATATAGGTTGCATGCGGATGAAGAGAACTGACGAAATAAAGTGGACCTGTATTGAAAGGTTGATTTCCTGAGTTTTGATTGGCTACAGGATTTCACTATGAATCAGCATTGGTTAGAAGACTATTGAAAAACTAGTACGGTGGTACTGGAAAACTGTTTTGTTGTGGATTACGACTCTTCATCTGTACGTATCCACGATCAGGATTCGAATCAAGGGCCTTCCAGTAACAAGGCGAGCTCGTAGACCATTAAGACACTGGGAGCTGATCCAATGACCAGTCCATGAATTCCAACTTCTGCGAATCCATGGTATAGAGTGACCACTAGCTAACGTCATCGGCCAGCATTTGCCCTCGTACTAGACCTGCTGTATCCCACTTGTCAATACTTTTAACTAGAACCCAGGTAACTACCTACCTGAATAGATCCATTCACTAGTGAGCATCAGATTGATATGCAAATAATGATTTCCGGGGGTTTGATTGGTTTCAGAATTTCCTCAAGCACTCAACTACAGATCGCGTGTGAGGCCATTTACTTGCCACAGATAACATTCGCTAGTAATTGCAGCACATTATAAATAGGCAGCAGTTGGAATTCATGTAGTCTATTGTTGTTGTTGGTGTTGCCCAGGAATCTTGATCACCTCTGTTTTCTCTATGTTCACCTGAAGTCCTTTCTTTGATGCTTCTTCTGCTAATTTGTTGCTTTTCGCTTGCATATCTTCCAGTTTGTGGGAAATCAGACATATATCATCGGCGAAGTCCAGATCCTCCATGTTATTTGTGTGGGTCCATTTTATGCCTATTTACTCATCGCCCGCTGTTTGTCGCATTATCCAATCTACTACAATGGGGAAAATCATTGGCGATAGTAGGCAGCCAGCCTTTCTTACTCCTGTCGTCACTTCGAAGGATTCCGTAAGTTTCCTGTTGTGGATTACTCGGCATGCAGCATTGTCGTACAGCTGTTGCATGAGATGTATAATTGTCGGTGGCACCTGGTAGTAAAGAAGTAGTTGCCAAAGCATCTATAGATCGACGCTGTCGAAGGCCTTTTCAAAGTCGATGAAGTTGAGATAGAGAGGTGACTGCCACTCCAAGCTTTGTTCAATGATGATCCATAATGTGGCGATCTGATCAATGCATGACTTGTTTTTATCCTGAATCCTGCCTGTTCCGGTCGAAGTTTTTCATCCAGGGCATGTTTGATTCTCTCCAGTATGATGCGGCTTAGTACTGATGAAGTATAGTGGATCTATATTGAAGGGTTGGTTTCCTAGGTTTTGATTGGCTACAGGATTTCACTATGAACCAAACTAGTACAAGCCTACTAGACAACTGTTTTGTTGTGAATTAGGACTATTCACCTGTACGTAGCCACCATCAGGATTCGAATCAAATACCTTCCAGTTACAAGGCGAGCTTGTAGACCATTAAACCACTTTGAGCCATCCCAACGGCCTCTCCATGAACTTCAACTTCTACCAATCTTCGTTGTGTCATGACTACTAGCGAATGTCATCTGTGATGAGTATTTGTCCTCACACTGGACTTGCTGTGCCCTAGTGGTCACGACTTCCCGCTAAACCCCAAGTAACTATCTGCTTGAATAGAGCTATTCACTAGTGAGCATAAGATTGATAACCAAGTGTTGGTTTCTAGGGATTTGATTGATTTCAGGATTTCATCATGAACTCAACTGTATGGCGGGTTCGAGCACAAATACTCGTCACAAATGACATTTGCTAGTAGTTGCAGCATATCGTGAATTGGCAGCAGTTGGAATTCATGAACTGGTCATAGGATCGTCAACCAGTGACTTAGTGGTCTATGAGCTCGCCCTGTAACCAGAAGGTCCTGGGTTGGAACGCTGGTGGTGGCTGGGTACTGTGAAAAGTCCCAAACGAGAACGAAACCGCTGTCCAATACTCCCTATCGGTTTTCCAAAGGTTCTCTAACCAATATCATCTCATGATGATATCCTACAACTAATCAAACAAAATCTTTACAAGCCAAAACTTGAAAATGTAAAATGAATTGAAAACAGACTGTAAGTGATGCTCATTGCACACAAGATGTCCCTCATGGTTCACGTGGTCTAGAAGATAACGCTTTGATCTTTGAAACTAATAATAAGAAAACAAAACGTTCAGTGAAACTGCGAGTTGATAAAATAACATATAGAAAGATATTACAAGCGAAGATTATGTAACAGGTGAACGGAGTTAACAAATATTATTATTATTATTGTTCCCTTGGGTTCCTAGTGGAACATAGGGCTTCAACTGCACGCCTCCACTTGATTCTGTCTTCTGCTGTACTTTTCGCCTGCGTCCATGTTAGTCCATACTGTTTCAGTTCCTCTTCACACGATCTCCTCCATGTCACCCCTAGATGTCCCACTCGCCGCTTCCCTTTCGGGTTCCCCTCGAGCACGATATCACCCAACGGCCTCCTCAGCGAGTGTCCAATCCATCTCCACTTCCTCCTGCATATTTGTTGGGCGATTGGTTCCTGTTTCGTTTGTTCCCATAGTTTCTTGTTCGTTCTTGTTCTTTCCGGCCATCTGATCTTCAGTATGGAGCGAAGACAGTTGTTGATAAAGGTGTGCAGCAGGCTGTTGGAAATATTCTTTGTGACCCGCCAAGTTTCTGATCCATACGTATAGAAGAACTGACTGACTTGACGTTTGTATTGAAAATCCGAATTTTGTTATTGATGTTGAGTGACGAAGATTTCCAGATTGGTTTCAGGTTGATGAATGTGTTTCTCGCCTTCCCGATTCTCGATTTGACATCCTCGTCCGTTCCTCGTGTAGTTGAGACAATGCTCCCTACATAAGAGAAAGAAGTAACCTCTTTCAAATCCCTCCCATTGATGGTGATTGGCGCTGGATGTTGCTGCTGCTGTTGTTGTTGTTGGTTGGTTATTTTCATAACCTCCGTCTTGACAATGTTCACCTGGAGTCCTGTCTTTGCTGCTTCTTTGACAAGTTTGTCGGTTTTCGCTTGTAATTCTTCGATTTTGTGTGACATCAGACATAAATCGTCCACGCGCGAAATCCCGGTCTTCTAGGTTCTTCACGTCGATCCACGATATTCCTGTCTTCTCGTTTCCCACTATCTGACGCATAATCAAGTCCACCACAATTAGGAATATCATTGGTGATAACAAGCACCCTTGTCTGACTCCCGTGTTTACTCCAAACGCTTCGCTGAGTTTTCCGTTGTGGATCACTTGACATGTGCCTTTGTCGTACAGCTGTTGAATAAGGTTGATGAATATTTGGGGTACTCCGTAGTACTCGAGTAGTTTCCAAATTACTTCGCGGTCAACGCTGTCGAAGGCCTTCTCAAAGTCTATGAAGTTGAGGTAGAGGTTTGATTGCGATTCCATGCTTTGTTCGATGATAATGCGTAGAGTTGCAATTTGGTCAGAACATGATTTGCCTTTCCTGAATCCAGCTTGTTCTGGTCGGAGTTCTGTATCCAGTGCGTCCTTTATTCTCTCCAGGATGATGCGACTCAGGATTTTACTTGGCGTCGACAGGAGCATGATTCCTCGCCAGTTCTTGCAGAGTCCCAGGTCTCACTTCTTTGGTAGTCTCACCAGGTAACCTTTCCTCCAGTCAGTAGGCACCTTTCCCTCTTTCCAGATCTTTTGCAATAATGGAGTTAGCATATCTGCAGTCGTTTCTGGGTCCGCTTTCAGTGCTTCTGGGGGTATTTCATCTGGTCCAGCTGCTTTACCAGTTTTCAGAAGCTTGATTGCATTCAAGACTTCAGTTTTCGTTGGAGGATTGGTGTCAACTTGCAGTTGTGTACGTGCTGTTGTTGGTATTTCTGGACGGGTTGTATGTGGTGGTCGGTTCAAGATTCCTTTGAAGTGGTCCGCCCACTGTTTAATCTGTCTTTCTTTTTTGGTAATTTGGTTCCCTCGGCTGTCTTTTATAGGTTTCACCTGTATTGATCTCTTCCCGGATAGAGACTTGGTTATCTGATAAATTGTCCTCAGGTTCCTTTTGCCTGCTGCCTTCTCAGCTTCAGTAGCCAGGTTGTCGTAGAATTGTCTTTTGTCCTTCCTGGCACTCTTCTTCACTTCTTTGTCCAGTGCTGTGTAGCTTGAATTCAGCGTCTCCTTCTCTTGTCCGTCTTTGCATTGAATCATTTTTTCTTTCACCATTCTCCTCTCCTCTATTAGCTTTCAAGTGTCCGTTGAGAGCCATTCCTTGTCTTGTTTCTTCTTTCTTCCTGAAACCGTTGAACACGTTTCGTTGAAAATCACCTTCAGAGAGTTCCAATGGTCTTTCACGCATGATTCCTCAGTGATGTCACGTAGTGTTTACTGCTTTGCTCTGACAGTTGCATTGAAAATGTCCTGTGTGATTGTGTCTTTCAGCTTTTGCCTGTTGAACTTGCATTGTGGCCTATCCCCAGCTATCCTCGAGGCTTTTAGCTTCACCTTGAAAGTCCCTTGTACTAGATAGTGGTCTGAACCCACATCTGCTCCTCTCCTCGATCTTGTGTCCAGTAGGCTCCGTCTCCACTTCCTTGAGATTGAAATGAAGTCTATCTGGATTTTGGTGTGTCCATCTGGTGAAATCCATGTTGCCTTGTGTATATCCCTGTGTTTGAACACACTGCCACCAATCACCAGATCATTGAAGGCGCAGAAGTCTGAGAAGAGTTCACCATTTTCGTTCATTTCACCGAGTGCCTCACGACCCATGGTGAGTTCTCTTTCTGTATTGTCTCCTCCCAGTTTCGCATTCATGTCACCCATCAGGATTTTGATATCGCACTTTGTGACTTTGTCCATTGCTGCTTGTAGTTGTCTGTAGAAGGTCTCCTTGTTTTGAGACGTTTGTCGGCGCATAACATTGAATGATTGTAACCTTCTTTCCTTTTGAGTTGAACCTGGCTGTCATTATCCTGGGGGAGATTGGTTCTCACTGCATGAGAGCTTCAGCTGCTGTTGGTGACATCATGATGGCTACTCCCTCGGTTTGCTCGCGATCGCCACCTGGGTGACCGGAGTAGATTATTGTCTCTCCAGTTTGTATTTGGCACCTTGGTGTAAAGTTAACTTATTTCAATTCTCCATGAATTATGTAACTGCATCTCCCAGCAACCAATGTCGCCACCGGTTGTTAAATTACATGTCTATTCATCATATTTTTATTGACTTGAAATTTGAATTTTCTTGTCATATGATTTACTTTTTATTAGCTGGTAAATTTGGTCTATAGTAGCGTGTTTGTTAATTGTTTCTAGAAATTGCCTGACTGTATTTCTGACTGTGTTTCCTCTATTTAAAATTTCTACATTAACCTAGTCAACAATTCGGTGTCCATAATTATCTACATGCATTGATATGAAAGAATACATATCACGTCTTTTCACAGCTGATAATAATAATAATGATAATCTACTTTATTCCAAAACAGTACTTATAATACAGAATGGAATTCTCAGCATTTGTCACAACACCTTGCATCTGATTTACTCAAAATAAATAAAATTAAAAATTATTCGGAGGAATTTGTCCACATTTACGACATAAAGTCAAAAATATTCCAAGTACGAATTGAGAATATTAAATATAATAATAATAACAGTGAGTTTGTTTCAAACAGTATTGTCGATTGAGTTTAGAAATTTTAGCATGTTATAAATTATTGAATCTAATGTTCTGCTGATATAGTATGGTGAGAGGAAATACAAAATTAACAGTTTTAATGCAACCTAAATTATGTCCACACTTATGAAAAAAATTAACAAAAAAATTGAGAGGATTGTAAATATAAGAAATACAATAACAATAAAGGTTGATGTTGTAAGGGTGGAGGAAATTGTTTATTTAGCAGTGTAAAGAAGGTTAGTTATTTCATGCCTGACACTATTTTCATCACATAAAGTACGTGCCAGATATGGTGCAGTTTAACTTTTATACTTAGACGTACGTGCATAAATAAAGTCTTTTGAACAGACTTCTTGTTTTACCTGAGGAGACCCAAGGTTGGAGCTGCGGGTACAGTGGGTGCTCAGAGTCTGACAAAATTCCTTTAGCGAATTTGTTGCATGACATCAAATGCCCATCAGTGACGATGTCAACGATATGGCCCAATGGTATACGACTCGTCCTGCAGATAGTCTTCAGAGTTCTATGAAGTATTGCATAGTCTTTTTTAAGCAGTCCAGGAAAGAATAAAGTAAAATACACGAGTGATATGTGTTCCCGGATTCTGATTCGAAGGAGACGCCCACTTTGACAGATGCAATGTTTGTTGCAGTTCATACAATTTATTTTGTAAATGGTATTAATTTTATCTTCTTTTCCTGTTGGTTATTTAGGTTTGCACAATATCGAATGAAGAAACTGGACTGGCCTGTGTGCTATATTTATTTCAAACGGCTTTAATATCCTAACTGTTATTTCTGAGATATTCTGTATATATGGTAGGATGAATTTTCTTGTAGCCTTTGATGATAGTTTCCTATTGGTGTTGTGACACTGTTTGATGAAATTGTGAGGATATCCATGCTTTTTGAAGATGGTTGTTAGTAGGTATTTTTCCTCCATTCTCTTCAATAGAGCAGTGCTAGAGTATATATACTTGACTGGACACTATTCACTAGTGTGATGTGTCTAGTCCTTTCTTTGGTGCAGTCCTACAGGAGGTCAATCACGAGCCCCGACAGTTCATTGGCTTCCTCTGGCCGATTGTCTCCAACCATCTAAGTGCTACAGTGTGTTTGAACTCTTTAAGAAAACCTTTTTTGTGGGTAATTCGGTTATTACTACTACAGTTGAGTATTTGGTCTATTTGCGTTGATTTTCCAGTATATTTCTGTTTCTAAATTTCCTGTGTTAGTACTACCAGTTAAGACTTGTAAGAACGGGATTTTGTTGTCTAATTCTTCTTCTCTCGTGGTCAATTTAATGTCTTCAAATATGTTATTTATTAATTTATTGGTATGTTCTAAATCGTTTCTTTTAATTATTACAAATATTTTCAAAAGAATGGATACTGAACAAAGAGTACTCTTTTCGATAACTTCATCATCAGGCTCTACAGTGAAATATACATTACAGTGAGTGAATGAATTAGTGTTATGAACAACAATATTGTTGTTTAAATAACATCGAATCAATAATATTGATAGATTACAGGTCAATAGCATCAACATGAAATAAGCTGAATGTCAGAAAAAACATTAGGAAAGATAATTCTACAAATTCATGAATTTAAAGTCTCGAGTAAAGACCAGTCAGGGCAGTAGTAGGGGCTGGATTGGCTTCTTTTGAACATAGACCACTGGTTGTTTCATGCGAAAAGCAATAGACTCTGCTGTTTGGAGCATGAGATGCTGTTGCTGCTGCTATATTTTGACTGAATTAGAGTACACGTATATCCTAGCACTTCTTCACGTTTATATTTGTGTCCTAACGTTGCGATTACTCGACATCCACAACGTAATTCAAAAGGCACTTGCGAAGGAATACGATAGTGTATTATTGCAGCAATCAAAATTTCAAAATTGAGCGAGTACAAAAGGTATCAATTTTTAACATGCAAGATTTAGAGTAATAAATAAATGAAAGTACAATTACACAATGAAAGTATAGTACGATTATGAGTAATAAAACGGGTCAATACAATGCTACGATGATTTTGTTAATTTGTTAAGCAACCGGTTGATGACAGAGAAGGAGTCTTCATTGCTGGCTAGCTTCGTGGCCAGTTTGCACCAGATTGTCTAATATCAAGCTGTTAATAGTTTTAACTACACCTTTACTTAGTCATACTGGGTGATATTCTCTAGCGAGCACAAAGAATCAAGTTCCTAGAGCAACGGCCAATAAAACTCGCTCCACAAGCAGAGTTGAATTGATAGGTACAATTCGAAGTGGCTAGTCTAGGTACTTCATCCGTCAGTCAAGAAATCACCATCGGTCGTGTAGAGAATAATAGGTGTAGTTCGCCAGCATTAAATTTCTTTGAACTGATTTGCTTAATTTCTTCGTAATTAACTCGTTTGGTATATCGTCCATGAATTGTAGTCGTATATAAAGAGGCTTCTTATTTACAGATAGTGAGTAGTCCTTTTCCGCTTTCTTTGTCATGTGTTTCTTGATAAATTTTTTGGGATAGCTATTTTCGATCAAAGTATCATCTACAATGCTTAATTCCTCTTGAATTACTTCTTCTGAGCATATAGCCCTAACTCTGTGGCTGAGGGTCTTCACTAAATTTCTATTGTACTTGATAAGAACGAAGCTGTGAAAATGTGTGTATATTGTCCTGTTCAAGTACTTTTTCAAAGCAAATTTCTTTTTTTCTACCATCTGGTTTTCTTGTAAGTAGGACATCCAGGAAGGCAATTCTGTCTTGGGATTCCTCTTCGCATGTGAATTTCATAACCGAATGTACTTCATTGAATTCAGCAATTATTGTACTCCTATCCGAATCATTACCACAAAGAATGAAGGTGTCATCAATATACCGGCAATAAAATTAGATTTTACTGATAAGGTTATTACAAATATACCATGAACACAACGTAGGCAGATTTTTGGTTTAATCAAAGGTAGGTAGGGCTATTAATTCCAATCTTCGTATAACATGGCTTCAGCTATTATTCCCGACATGGCCGATGATTCCCATTTTTGTTCCTTTAATCTGTGACTTCAGAAAATGATGTCAAGAATGTAAAACTAAAAGTATCCATGGAAGATGGAGGCGATTTGCATAAATCAACCATTTCCATTTGAATGGTTAAGCTTATTTCGTTAGAAAACATTTGACCTGTAATACGCAGTGTTATTAACTGATGTTTAACCTCCAATATTACACTACCTTTTATTATATTTCTCATTTTCGGATAAATCACGAATGAATTCTTTCAGAATAATTTATCTCTTCATAAACTATTTATATGCTCCAAACTATCCAGGGAATATATAAGACTCTTTTGCCCTAGATTCACTCGCCATATTGAGGCTACCAAATGATGAATATATATGTGAAACTATGGAAATATGCAAATTAATCTGGAACCACAAAGAAACTAGAAAAACCTGAACTTCACTTTTGTACATTGATATCTTCACGCATCACTTGAGTAGATTGATGAGTATTGAAAAATACTCAAAGAGTAATTAATTCAAATAAGGAAAGTAGGTAGGTAGGTAGAGACAGAGAGAGAGAAGAAGAGGAGGTTGTCTACATAATGACAATTACCAGTTGTATTAATTTTCTAATAATGTGACAAATGAATAATAGATGAGGATGGGAAATACGTTGAATAGTAGGCGAAAGTCCACTAATTACCTTTTATTAGTGTTAATGTTCCCTTGGGTTGCAAGTGAGATATATGGCTACAATAGCATGTCACCGATTTGTACCATTCTATACTGTCCTCTCAGGCTGATCACACAATTACCTGTAGTCTCTATCTCTTCTCCATCACATGATCACCTCTATCTTGCCCTCATACTTGTGCTCTCCTGGCTATTTCTCCTTTGAGCTCCAAAAGAGCAATGGCCTGACGCGAGATATCGTTTGACCGTCTTCTCAGAGTGTGCACAACCTATCTCTACATTCTTCGGAATAATTTTTTAACAATGCATTCATTCTTCATTGGTTCGTTCAGAGAGTTTCTTGTTAATTATTGTTCCTGCAGATTTGATCTTCACCATGAAGCCAATGAAGGCAACTGTAGCCAGTTGGAAGTGCTTTTCGTGACTCGTGTACCAAATAACTAACCCATACATAAAAGAGCTGACTGCCTTAATACTGGTGTTTTTGAAATCCGAATCTTGTTCCTTACTCTGAGGAGGATGGCAGCGCATTTCCAGACTGGTTTCAGATTGACAGAGGTGTATCTTGCCTTTCTAATTCTGGCTGGCTTCTACATCTTCATCTGTTTTGACCTACTATAGTTGAAATAATGATGCAGAGCCAAATAAGTGAAGCCAGTAACCTTTTTCGAATTTCTCTCATTGATGGTGATTGACGCTACAAATGAATTGGGCATTCATTGAGAAGTCTGCTCAGTGATATCACTTGCCAGGCTAGCCTTCTACAGGAACCCGAATGTGAAACTACCAGTTGGTTAGGGAGGTGTCCAAAGGTTATACAGATGATGTCATGTGAGCTGAAAATGAAAGTCTAAAAGCACTTGTAGAGCCAAAGTAAAGCAAAACTGCAGGGATCAGAGTGAAAAAGAGATATATTGCTGAAGCCATATCTTAGACGAAGAATCTGTAATGATATAAGAGTGATACAGTAGGTTCGTGTATGCAGAAATCACTCCGAAACAAAAAGAGGCCGGGAAACTGTCCAACGCTTGTTTGAATCCCCACACGACATAGATTTCAATTCCATTTTTAATCGTCATTTATTAAATCAGAAGTTATCTTTTAGCCATAAATGTATCAGAACATTTGTAGTTTGCTGTGGAGCGAAATTTTGTCGATTACAGTATAAGATTAATTAGTCCTAGTCATTTGGTACAACCTCGCCGAGTTCCTTAGCTTGCTAGTTTTCCTGCCTGTCCGAAACCTGAGAAAAACAGAAACGGTTGTGTGGGGGGCTAGACACCTGAACCGGGAAAATCAATCAAAATGCTACGGGAATTTCAGTGCATTCCAAGATGCTTGACTGATAAGAAGACTGTAGAAGATCTGGATTTGAGGCGGATGATTTGTGTTTATTGTCACACAAACCCGAAGACTTAAAGGCGAAGTAGGTAGAGAGAGATGGACGAGGTTGTCTACATAACTTTAAATACCAGTTGTATTAATTTTCCAATAATGTGACAAATGAATAATAGATGAGGATGGGAAATACGTTGAATAGTAGGCGAAAGTTCACTAATTACCTTTTATTAGTGTTAATGTTCCCTTGGGTTGCAAGTGAGATATATGGCTGCAACAGTATGTCATCACTTTGTCCCATTCTTTACTGTCCTCTTAAGTTGATCAAACGATGGCCTGTAGTCTCTTATCTCTTCTAAACCTCACGATCTCCACTATCTCAGCCTTAGACCTGTGGCCTCCTGTCCATTTTTCGTTTGATTTCTAATGGAGCAATGGCCTGGGGTGCGACATCATTCTACTGTCTTCTCAGAGTATGCACAATCCATCTCTACATTCCTCGGAATAAAATTTTAGCAATGGATTCTTCACTGGTTCGTTCAGAGAGTTTCTTGCTGATTATTCTTCCTGTTGGTTTGATCTTCACTATAAAGTTAACGAAGGCATCTGTTGATAAAAACCTATAGCACCGAGTTAGAAATTCATTTCTTGTGTCACGTACCATGTATCTGACGCAATTAAGAAAGGCTGACTGACTTAATATAGGTGTTGAAAATCTGATATCCTGGACCGACTTGAAGAACCTAGAAGACCTAGATTTCGCGCGTGGATGATTTATGTTTGATGTCACACAAAATCGAAGACTTACAAGCAAAAACCGACAAACTGGTCGAAGAAGCAGCAAAGACAGGACTCCAGGTGAACATAGACAAGACGGAGGTTACGAAAATAACCAACCAACAACAACAACAGCAGCAGCAACATCCAGCGCCAATCACTATCAACGAGGGGTTTTGAAATAGGTTACTTCAGTCACTTATCTAGGGAGCATTGTCTCAACCACAGGCACGTGGAACGGACGAGGATGTCAAATCGGGAATCGGGGAGGCGAGAAACACATTCATCAACCTGAAACCAATCTGGAAATCTTCGTCACTCACCATCAACAACAAAATTCGGATTTTCAATACAAACGTCAAGTCAGTTCTTCTATACGAATCAGAAACTTGGTGGGTCACAAAGAATATTTCCAACAGCTTGTCGCAGACCTTTATCAACAACTTTCTTCCTTCTATACTGAAGAACAGATGGCCGGAGAGAATCACCAACAAGAGACTATGGGAACAAACAAAACAGGAACCAATCGCCTAACAAATATGCAGGAGAAAGTGGAGATGGATTGGACACTCGCTGAGGAGGCAGCTGGATGACATCGAGCGTCGGGCCAGTGCTCGAGTTTTACCCGAAAGGGGAGCGGTGAGTGGGACGTCAGTGCAAGGGTGACATGGAGGAGATCGTGTGAAGAAGAGTTGAAACAGTATGGATTAACATGAATGCAAGTGAAAAGTACAGCAGAAGACAGAAACAAGTGGAGACGTGTAGTTGAAGCCCTATTTTCCACTAGGAACTCAAGGGAACAATAATATTAATTTAAATCTGAATCTAATTATTTATGCTGAGGTGGACTGCAGAAGAGTTTCAAATTGATTTCAGATTGATGAAGGTGCATCTTACCTTTCCAATTCTGACTGGCTTTTGCATCTTAATTCGTTCCACTTGTAGTTGAAACGGTGATGTCTAGCTAGATAAGTGAAGCGCGTAGCCTCTTTGAAATTTCTCCCGTTGGCGGTGGTTGGCGCTAGTGATGAACTGAGCATACAGTCAGAAGACCGCCTTGTGATTTCCTTTACCAGGTCAGCCCTCTACTAGAACCCTAAATTTAAACGACAACTTTGGTGGGGAGGCGTTCAAACTTAATACGGAAGAGGTCGTGTGGGTTGAAAATGAAAGCTTATTAGCAATAGTAGAGCCAAGTCAAGGGAAAAACTCAGGGTTCAGAGTGAAAAGAAGATGTATTCCTGAAGCCATATCTCCGAAAAGGAACCAAAAATTGTTATGATAAAATAATAATACAGTAGGTTTGTAACTGCATATGCCAGTTTACGCCGCCCCTGACGTAGACATGATATCCACCTATCGACCAAAGGGTGAGTGTACTGCTCAGCAGTCCGCTCCGTCAGTCAATGTTTCTGCAGAAATGACTTCGAAACAGGAAACCGTCAAACGCTTGTTTGAGTCGCCACATGACATCGATTTTAATTCCATTTTCAATGGTCATTTATTAAATCAGGAGTTATCTGTAAGCCAGTAATTAATTTGCTGTGAAGCGAAATTTTGTCACTTAAAGTATACGATTACTTAGTCTTAGTTACTAAGTGGAACCTCGCCTATTTCAATAGCTTGCTAGTTTTCTAGCCTGTTGATTCCTGTGAAAAGAGGAAGGATTGTGTGTGGAGCTGGAGAACTTAACCCGGAAAATCGATCAAACTGCTGACTTCACTGACTGCATACTATGGATGAAATTGTTGATGGGAAGAATCAACAACAATAAACTGTGTTAAAGAAAAAATTGTTAACACATCGCTGAACAAATATGTAGGAGAATATAGAGATGGATCAGGCATACGTTAAAGAGGCCATCGAGTGATGTCACACGCATTGCAGGCCATCGGTGGAGTGGGATCTCAGTGGGGAGTTACGACTGGTTAGCCTGATGGTGACAATGAGGAGATGGTGCTGGGAGGAAGAGATGCGAGCTTATGGGCAATCGTCAGCCCAGTTAAAGAAGTCCTCAGATAATATGACAAAGTGGCGACGCGCTGTTGTAGCCCTAGGCTCCCCTTGGAACCCAAGATAACATTATAAAGCAATAATATTTTCTGTGATATGTTTTGACCGACTGGTTGCTAGAGGTCACTGTTACTTATCTTTTCTCGTTATCTGATCTTACGTATGGAGGCAAAGTCAGGTGTTAATCAAATTATCGGGCTGCTTGTTGGAATGCTGACCATGATGCGAACGCCAACACTTTAACCCACCACCAGTGTTCAGAATCCAACCATTTTACCTTACACTGAGCGATGAGTGAATTGATTACAGTTTTTATACTCTTTCTTCGGAGTCCTTGCTAACTGCAACAGGTATTAGAGAGAATTTCCTGATCACGTCAACAAAGACATTAGAAAAATTCAAAGAAACAACAAGGGTAGGAACCATCTCCTAACAAATATGTCTAATTAAAAAGTAGCTTAAAGAACTGCAGGATAATGAAAACTTGATCATGACACGGTCAGGTAAAGGCTTCGGAGTCGTCTTGATTCACAAGTCAGACTACCTAATCAAACTCTCGGTCATACTATCTGATGATAAAAAAGTTTCAAAAACGGTCATCACAGAAAGATCCCACCGAACAGACGTAGTTCCAGTTAACAAAGATATTGAAGAAAATGAAAGACGAATCCATTATCAGTTCAAAACTATACGAACAACTGCGTCCATTTGATTCTACAACGCCACGCATGTACGGCTTACCTATAGTGCACAAACAAGACGTCCCACTCCGCCCAATACTAGATATGATAGATTCCCTATATCACACAATCGCGAAATGGCTAGTGGAGATTCTCGGGCCGGTGAAAGAGAATCTGCCAAGACACAACCTCCGTGACACATTCAATTTTGTTGATTCAATTAAGAGTGTTAACGTAGGTGAAAAGAAATTTGTCTCTTTGGATATTGTCTCTCTCTTCATCAACGTTCCATTGACAGAAGTCGTATGTGTCCTTTATGACTACATTCAATCCAATAGCGTCAATGTCGATATACCAATCCATTGCCTAAAAGAACTGTTACTACGATGCACCTTCAACTTATTCTTTAGTTTCAACAACGAAATATGCAGGCTTGTAGATGGAATATCAATGGATTCTCCCCTAGGATCCGTCCTGGTCGACTGCTTCATCCCTAGCCTAGAAAACAATTCTTCATCATCAACTATCGACGGCCTCCATCACTACAAGAGATACTGCGATGATATTTTATTATTTGTGATGAGAATTGTGATCTAAAAAGTTTACTTCAAATTTTCAGTAACGCCCACCCAAACATCCACTTCACCCTGGAAGTTGAATCTGACTCAATGTTTCATTTCCTTGACGTTCAACTACGAAGGAGTTCACATAATTCGCTAAGGAGGTCCATCTACAGAAGGCACACATGGAACGGACAGTTTATTAACTTTCAAAGCTGTGTGCCTCTAGGCAGAAAGAGAAACTTAATATACTCTCTTTCCTCGACAATGCGGAAACTTTGCACTGGAGAGTCAATCGATGAAGAATTACGAAATCTCTGATAGAAAATGGATTCTCACCCAGATTCATAGAAAAGAATCTAAAACCAAGGAAAACACCTGAAAAGGTCCAAGTCACCCTAGAAAAGATGCTGATATTGAATCGCCAATTTAAAAGTGATACCGAGGCCGAAATTCCCCATAGATGGCTTTTGAAGTCTCTAAGTAAAACATACTTCGCCGCCAGCCTACGAATAGCATTCTCCTGAAAAAAACTACTCACGCAAAACGTGGAAGTAATGCTGTCGCATTGGGCCACTTCAACATGCATATACAAGTTCACTTGATCGTGTGGAGCTGAGTACATTGGTCATACCATGCATCCTCCTGTAATATACGTGCAGGCCATGGTTAAGTCAGCAAACGGAGAACACAGAGGCGTTTACAGTTATATAACAGAACATTTGTTGAATTTTGGACATTCAGCCCATTCGAAACGTCCTTCAAAGCCATTTACAAGATCTAATCCAACCTACCAGAGGAAGTGAAATCAAAGCATCTAGGAATAGCTGATACACTGGCGATCCAAAGAACGCAAACCTATTCTATGTGTCCAAAATGAATACGTCCAACCGTGGTCCCCACCATGTTCATCATGAAAAGTCAGTCTCACCAATAATGATTATCCTATCACCTTTCTTGTCCAGCCTTCCTGTTTATTTGCTATATTTACGGTTTTTGATCCCTACCTGCATTATTAGATTATTTTTTTCTATGTCCAAACCTTCTACTCATTTCGTTAATACTAGATCCTTTACCCTTAATTATGTAAATTGACTAGTATTCTAGTAATTGTGATCCTTTTTTGTCTTTTCTACCCGATCTTCCTGATTATTACACATTGGAATTTTTTGGTTTGACCTTTGACCCGAAATATTTCTAGAATAGTGCCACTACCTACCTATCTTCTGTTTATTACACTTAGTAATTTTTTATTGATCTGACCTCTGACCGGAAATAATTCTGGAAATTTCTCATACATGCAATATAAATACATACATGAATGTACAGTTGTCTAGTTGATGACTTCGTCGAAAAGAAAATTTTCTTCGCTGCAACTGTCATTTTAATAATTACTGTGATCTAATGTGTATATTCCGAAATATGTCTATGGAAGCGGAGATGCATTGAACAAACACTCTGAGAAGACCGATGATTGGCGTTACGCGGTAGGCGATCACTCAATTGGAATCTGAATTAGAAAGCAACAGCCTTAGAAAGAAATGGCGGGGAGTGAGAGATAGTGTCAGGAGAAGATGTAAACTTCTTGGCAGTTCTCCATCTAGCTAAAATGAACCAAAGAGAATGCAGTGACATGACGTTGTGCCGCTGAAGACCAATGTTCCTACTGCTCTCCAAATTATTATTATTATTGTTCCCTTGAGTTCCTAGTGGAACATAGATCTTCATCTGCACGCCTCGCCTAGATTATTAGGTCACTAGTATTCTAGCCGGTCCCAAGCCTGGATAAAGAGGGAGGGTTGGGGCGTGGTGCTAGCAACTCCACCCCCAAAACTTAACCAAATTGCTACAAAAACTTCAACGCACAAACATATTAAAAATTCTAAGAGTACAAGCTGCTCTCAAAAGGAATCGTAATAATGATCTACAAGCCGATTTACGACACTGAACTGTTAACCAAGTCATCGTTACACACTGCAGTCTAAGTGGGAAATATCTAGCTATCATATGAATATAAAGGATATGCATGTTCGCTTTCCGTTTATCATCACATTAGTCGCCCATTAGGGTTTTTATATCTGTCATTCTTAATTATACTAATACTTTTCAAATATATTCCTACAATTATTTTCTTCAGGAGAAAGGTTTTAGCGAAATTTGATACGCATATTAAGTCCATTGTCACTTTATTGTTAAATAACATCGAATTACAAAAATATTTTCTATTTTGCATGAAATATATCCTAATATAATTATTATTTTATCTGTCTAGTGGTCGCTTTGCAAGCGATTTATTAAAGACTTGATGTCTTACAAACAAAATAAGTTAAAAACAGTAAGTATTCCGTTAAAAACAGTTATATTTGACTTTACTTCAAGGAACTCTTGAATCGACCATCATCACCTGCAACTTGCCCAACAAATACCACCACAAACAGCACACACAGAACTGCCTGCCAGTGGACATCAATCCTCTAACAAAAGCAAAAATCTTGAATGCGATCAAGCTACTGAATGCCAGACGGAATTCCGCCAACCTGAAGCACTGAAAAAGGACCCGGAGGCTGTGACAGATGTGCTCACGCCATTTTTGCAGAATATTTCGAAGGAAGGAATGGCGCTTGCCGATTGGAGGAAAGTCTGGCTACCTAATCAAGCTACTAAAAAAGGGAGACTCACATCTCTGCAAAAACTGGCGTGGGATAATGCTTTTCTCCACGCTAAGTTAAATTCTTCGTTTCACCACCATGGAGAGAATAAAAGACTCACTAGATACAAAATTACACCCACCGGAACAAGCTGAATTCAGGAAAGGTAAATCATATGATGAATTAATTGCAGCTCTATGAATCTTCATCGAACGAGGCATAAAATGGCAGCGAATCTATACCTTAACTTCATCGACTTCGAAAAGGCCTTCGATGGTGCACCATTGACCGAGAAGTAATTTGGAAGTTACTTCAACACTATGCAGCGCAGTGCTTTCACAAGCTAAACGACAACACAACATGTCAACTGATTGAAAACGGAAAGCTCAATAAATCGTTTGAATTGAATACAAGAGTAAGACTAGACTGCATATTATCACTGATGATATTCTAAACTGTGGTTGACTTAATTATGCAGAAGAAGACAGGAATACGTTGGACAGATAAGAAAACTCTGAGAGATCTGGATTTAGCAGATGATATATGTCTAATGTCACGCAAACTTAAAGACCTTCAGGAGAAAACCAACAAAGTGGCCAAAGAAGGAGGTAACGAAGACACGATTCCATTTGAAACATAGAGAAGACGGAAGTGATGAGAATAACCAACCAACCAACAGCAACAACAATCAGCACCAATCACCATAAACAGGAGAGAGAGTTGACAGAGTTCACTACAGGCCATTGGAACGGATGAAGATGTCAATACCAGCCAGCCAGAATCGGGAAGGTGAGATACGCCTTCATCAACCTGAAACCAATTCGGAAGTCTTCTGCACTCCACCTCAGCCAGCATAAACAACAAGATTCGGATTTTCAACACAAATGTGAAGTCAGTCAGTCAGTTCTTCTATACGAGTTAGAAACGTGCGCTGCGCGTGAGTCACGAATAGGATTTCCAACAAGTTGCAGACTTTTACCAACTGCTGCTTTCACCCCATCCTGAAGATCAAATCGCCAGAAAGAATGAGTAACAAGAAACTCTGGCAGTGTAACAAACCAACCAAAAGCCGATCCTTCGACAAATATGTCAGAGAAAATGGAAATGGATCGGGCATACATTGAGGAAACCATCGAATGACATCGCGTGTAGAGCATGCCATCGCTCGAGTAGATTCCGAATGGGAAGCGACGAGTGGGTCGTCGGTTCAAGGGTGACATGGAGGAGATCGTGTGAGGAAGAGATGAGAGAGTTTGGTCAATCGTAGACCCAGCTGAAGAGAACGGCAGAAAACAGAACAAAGTGGAGATGTATTGCGGAAGACCTATTTTCCAATATGAACCCAAGGGGATAATATATATATGTATATATATATATACAGCTATAAGTATGACTATTCCATTTATTCAGAAAAGCAAGACAGACATTATAGATATTCTGGAAGCCCACTGTACTTAGCGTATGAAGCAATCTCCGGATTTTCAAGACTAATGTCAAGTCAGTGCTAATTTATGATTCGAAGACTTCGTTCAACATTTTGAACAGGTACCTGCATACTATCACCAAGGATTGCCTAATCCAAGATCTTGAATATCAGATGGCAAAGACAAAGAGACCAAATATGTCCGATATACCTTCCTTAATTACACATCTGCTTTTGAATCAGTACTCAAACGTCTTTTCTCATGTAAGCTTTCCCTAACACAGACCCATTCCTGAGCTGTTAACTGGTTGAGTTCTTATTTCTCAAACGTAATGCAATATAGTTAATATAAATGTTAACCTTCCTCTGTCTTGCTTTCTGAAGCTGGCGTCCTGCAGTAAGTTGTTGTGTCTCCTCTTCTTGCTTCTCGCAAGGATTGCCTCTTCCGGAGGAAGTCAACTTCTTTAAATACAATAACGATATGACTTTCTGATTGCCAATCGCTTTCGTATTTGACAATTCCAAACTTAACCGCTTTTGTAGGGCATCAGCCAACCAGCGACTTGAACAAAACGACCTTACGTTAGATCCTTCCAAGTATTACATACTTATATTCAACTTTGAGCACGAACGTGATCTACATGAATCGGTTCACTCACAAGGTGCTTGCAAAATA
The DNA here is from genome assembly GCA_944472155.2 of Trichobilharzia szidati. NCBI lineage: Eukaryota > Metazoa > Platyhelminthes > Trematoda > Strigeidida > Schistosomatidae > Trichobilharzia > Trichobilharzia szidati. The sequence goes on from OX235273.1 coordinate 153,878,537, forward strand.
GAGACTACTGAAAGAGAAAAGATGTCAAGCATAAAATATTCTGGGATAGTTCTACCATCTGACATTTCTTAGATATTCCATATCTTTTCGGTTCCTGAGAAAATCTTCCATCTTATCTACTACATCAGGAAGTCAGAACAATCTGAAATCCCTCCATGTCACATTTTTCAAATTTTTAACTCTTCCACCTTACCTACTGTAATTTATTGTTCCCCTGTTAGTCTTTCTTGGACTGCTTTCTTGTTTCTCGAACAGAATGCAATGTATATAAAAACAAATCTTCCTCTACCTTGCGTAATGAAGCTGGAGTCCCTCAAAGTGCAGTTGTCAGTTCTTCTCTCTTTTCTTTCTTCTAACATTCCTTGCTTCTTTCGAATAAAGTCAATTTCGTTAAACCATCAGATGATGTGACCGTCGCGTTGCTGGCTGCATCCCATTCTGACTGTTTCCCAACTCTTAATGGCTTTTTGTCAAAAATCACTGGTCAGTGGTCTTAGCTAAATGAGCTCATATTAAATCTCTTTAGGTATCAGACATTTAACTTCGTCTTCAGGAATAAACGTGATCCACATGAGTGTCTTTGTTAACAAGATAGTGTAGAAAAAAGGACAATGACAGAGAAACTGAATAGTTCTATCCTCCTAACTTGCTTGGTTATCTCATATATTGTCGATTCCTAAGGAAATGGTCCATCTAATCTAACTGAATAATAATAATAATAATAATAATAATTTGCTTTATTCCAAAACAGTACTTGTGATACAGAATGGAATTCTCAGCATTTTTACTACAGTATTGCATCCAGTTAGTACATTGTCAATAAACAGAATTCTACATAGATTGAGGAAACCACAGTTCATTATTACAACAGTACATTGGCATGTTCAGTAGCAAAGGTAAAGCTGAAACAGTGTTTGAAGGTGTTAGAAAAGTGGGAGCTGTCTTATTAACTGGCGTAAGCGAAAGAAAGAGACAAAGCAGCACATAACGGAAAAAGAAGAGAGAGAAAAGGAACAGAAAGAAAGGAAATGTTGAACCTATTGATGAAGTGGGTTGGAAAGATGAGATCCAGTTGTACTAATGACTATTTAATGAATTAATGAATGAATTAATGAATAAGGAAGAAAGGCAATCAGGAATAAATGAACCTCTCCTTTACAGTTAATTAACTCTTACATCCTATCTACTTAGCTTTACTTCGCGCCTAAGTCCTTGCTGAACAAACTAAAATGGATTACGTCGTGTTGTGTAGGACACTAAACGTTGTTAGTAGGGCAACTAGTGTACCTCCAGGTCAGCTCTTTACTACGGTAGTTGGCGGACACCTAAACTCATTTGAGGAATGGGCTTAATCAATATTGTCTAACTCTCAAAACCTCACCCATTCTATTCTCGACTCTCCTTTCCCTCACATCTCCCCAAGTAAGGCTGAACGTCTCTTTAAAAGATAATATCCTCTCGTGTACAACAAAGTACATCAACTCAGCTATAGCCTGATTAACCCACGTTTTATGTGATACAGATAGCGTCAGGCGTGAAAGCTACGACTTACTATGTAATTAACAAAATGCCTGGCTCACTGATTCTCTCTTATTTGTTATATATACTGAAATTGGGTCAATTATCTTATAACTTCGGCTGTTAAGATTATCATCATCATCATCACCATTATTTTACACTTCTTGTACATTTTCTACTTCATTTTCACTGCCAGTACCAAAAATGCTGCTATTACCAAGTGTGTATTGCGATTTTCTGGTTTAGTTAATGCCCTTGTTGACTGAATTAGATGCTATTTTTTAAGAAGTTATATCCGGTGAGGGAATCACATCAAAGGTGTGAATGCATAAATTAATAATAATAATATGAAATGCAATTAAAAGTAAAATGTTTGTAATTATAATCATACTTAAATGTCAAGTGGCAAAGCAAATTAATGTAATATATAGAAGAATTCATAGGATGGATAGAACTTGAAAAAGGTGTGCAATTATAGGATTAGTAGACAAATCGAATAAAACAGAAATGTTGCCTAATATTGTATGAAATCTGATAACTTAGAATTTAATGTTGTAAAAAGGAATTGATTTAGAATGACTGGTGGAACGAGTGAAATAATACCAGCGACACATCAAAGTGAGAATAGTAATAGTAGTAGCAATTGACGTAATAAAGCAAGAGTATACAAATTGAATAGACAATATGATACAAAATTGGTAGAGCCAAAATATGATTGAGGATTATCAAACTTTAGCGTAGAGGGATTAAGAGCATGAAAGTTGTAGGGTTTGAACGAACTTTTTCTGCATTCAGAGATCTGGCTTTTCTGTTTCGATAGCCAAAGATGGCTTCAGCAATACAGATGAGTTGGGTACGTAGTGATTTCGGTAAATTACTATTTGCCTTGTAGATGACTTTAAAGGGTGAGGCTATAGAGATATAGTGATCATTATCGACCAGATATTCAATGATCGCACTTCTTATTGCTCCACTTCCACCTTTTCGTAACCACGCAGGAGAGTGTTCTTGCACCCTCTTGGACAAAACCCGAGTAGAACGACCGATATACCTAGCTCCACACGAGCAGGTGAATGGATAAACAGACATAGAGTCGGTCGACTGCGGGATCTTGTCCTTTAGGTCGTTGAACAGTAATGGTCGACTAGTAAAGGCTATTCTCGGAGGTGCAGCAAGGAATGTTCTTCTCAGGGAATGTGAAATCACACTGTTATTATTATTATTTTATGCATTCACACCTGTGATTCAATTCCCTCACTGGATATAACTTCTTAAAAACCATATATATATATATGATTGTACAGCGTGATGATAAATTCGTTGTAAGGAGTCTGTTCGCTGAATCACTTGTTTTGATTTTCTAAATTTGATGCAATGATGTTGTAGCAAATGCTGACAACGCCACAGTGTATAAGAAGTACTCCTTTGGAATAAAGCTAATTATTAATATTATTGATCATGCCATATGCTGAATATCAGATCTTTAAATATTCCCATTAATAATATTATAACAAGACATTTAAGCCTCACCGACAGAACAAGACGGATCTGTACATCTGACGCCACACCCAAAATATGCTGGTTATCCTAGAAGACTTGTAAGGGGACACATGAACACAAGGTGGCAAGGCGGTTAGGACGCTCGTCGACCATGCAAATGGTTCGGGGTTCGATCCTCAGCCGACGCACATCTGATACCAATGGTCGGCCTGCTACAATTGGGCTACCGATATGACATGCTGAAAATTCTATACTTGTATGAAAAATACTGTGTGAAGTCAAGTTACAATAAAAATAAAAAAAGAAATAATCATAAAGAGAAACTGTCATTTTCCAACTGACCAATATTGATTGCTCAAGCGAAAGACAAGCTACCTAGCTGTGCCACTTCTATGTGTATGTAAAAAATTATCTGCTCCTGTGGAGAATGCTTGATAGGGCGAACAGCTAGACAGCATCTTCCTTCATGGTTTGGAAAATACCAAATAAAATCGATAAGAGGTTTTATTTTGACTCATTATGATTGATAGCGGTCACCAAGAGGACAGAAGAAGTGCCTTCAAAATTGTCTGTCGCGTTTCATCGAAACTTCCAAACTGAACTCGGACCAGCCTTTGACATATATTTGAAGCAATGAGAATTCGAGAGAACAATCCTAGTCTTTGTACACAAGAGAAGTTTGTTCAACCTTTGTCTCCTCCTTGCCTGCCTACATAAATTCTAATCAAAACCCTCCCACACGCTTCCTTATCTTCCATTTCCTTAGTACTTTTATGATATTTATTTAAACTCTGATTATCTACCTGCCCAGTTCACGTAACTTTTAAGATCTGACGTAACTTATTTATTAAATTGTTTACATATACACATATTAATACCTCTGTTATTCTTATCACCACCTACACAAATCTTATTTAAAACAATTAGTTCTCTTTATGAATTTTATCTATAAACCTTATTATCAATATTTTGTTATCATTAAAATCATCGTTAATAATGACGTTCAAAACATTTACCACATTATTATTATTATTTGATCCACAAACTCACCGTCATTGGTTAAATTTTATAAAAAAAATCTACGCAAATTATAGCAAAGCCTGAAGAAGATTTAAGTTAATATCAAATGGCGAGAAAATATATGCAGCAAGAAATTGGTGCAACGGACGAACCAGCAACCATCATCCTAACAGAGCTTATCGATGGAAATGGAAATGGATCGAACGCAGGCTAGGGAGACGGCTGATTTCTCGCTTGTGATAGGCTATTACTCGAATGGAACTCAATTAGCAGACAACCAATTGGATGTCCAGAAGTGATTTTGAAGGATATCTTATGAAGGCTTATGACAGCTTGTGGATAATTAAGTAGCCAGCTAAATTGAATTGAACCATCGATAACCAATAAGAGGAAACAAATGAGCCAATCATTTTGCTAATAACTTAGTGAGTTGTTGGCTTCACGACTGACACTATCTCTATTACATAAAGGTGGCTTAATCAGGGTATCTCTGGGTTGCTCCAATTGGTTGTACTTGAGAGCATATACTCTTTTATAGAGACTTCTTTCCCTACCTTCTGAGATGGGAGGGAAAAGAGAGTCAAGAATATAGTGGGTAATGTGTTGAAAGTCAGGCAACAGGCAACCATCAGGGAGTACTAGAAAGCTGTTTCATCCTAGTTTTACGAATCATCGACAGTACGCACCTAGACACGTGTCAGGATGGATGTCCCACAGACAACATTGGTTGGGGTCGCGAGGAATCACGAATTGGTAAAAGTTAGAATTCATTCGCTTACCATTGAACCGGGTCCCAGTGGCTGAATGGTATACGAGCCAGCTTGCCTTGTAACCGGAAGCTCCTCGATTCGAATCCCAGTGAGTATGTACTGACAATGAATCCTAAGCACTAGGATGAAACAGATGTCCAGTACTCCTTGCCGGTTTCCAATGGTTCTCGTAAAAATATGGATTAGGCCCATTGCTCACATGAGTTTAGGTGTCTAATAACTACCGTAGTTAAGAGCTGAATTACCGTCACACAAGTCAGACTACTCATAACCTGTAATACCCGTCACAAATTGCCATCAGTCAGATACGCACCAAAGCCAATAACTCGATAAAGATTGACGCTGTAATATTCAGATAACCGATTGAACGTGTTAACAACAAACGAATGGGTCACAATCTATCACTTCACGAATTCGTACCTCTCTCAGTGTTGCGCCAACGTCATTCAGTTTTACATGTTAGTTTTCTGTAGTTTGTTTGTAAGGATTATTTTGTATATTTACGAGTTGATCACGGATTGATGTCAGTGCGAGAAACATTGAAAACCAACAGGGAGTACTGGACAGCTGTTTCATCCAACTAGTTTGAGAATCATCAACAGTTTGCACCCCCCGCTAGGGCTCGAACACAGGAGCTTCCGGTTACAAGGCAAGCTGGCTCATATACCACTCAGCCACTGGGAGCCAATTTAATGGCCAGGCCATGAATTCTAACTTCTACTAATTGGTGATTTAGCGTGACTGACTGATATCAATCCTCACATGGAACTGGATGGACCTCACCCATCACGACTTCTCACTAGAACTCCAAGAAACTTCATCGTGTGAGAAACTGTTTTCCCATACAACTTTATGGACTCTACCACTTATCAAAAATTGCATTACAACCTGAGGAAGACCACCTTGTTAATAAACCACTAATGAACAACGGACTAGTTTCTAATTGGATCCTCACATACTCAAAACTTCAGTATCAAACTTGTTTATAACAAAGTATCCGTCTTCGTAGTATACCGAATGCAACATACGAATCATTCGAGAACTAAGAGAACGGTTTTGTTGTACTCGCTTCCCAATCACAGCCTGCTAACCTCAACTCTTAAGCCAACAATAACAATGTACACTTATATATCACTGCGTGATGTTCATAATTACTTTTGTGAACATGATAACGTTGAGCTGTCTGTATTGTTCAGTATTTTAGACAACATGATTAGACTGCACAAACTGGTTAAATTCTAGACTGAATCACTTTTGAATTCATGAATTATTCTAAAAATAGCTTATCTTGATTTACGTCTCACACTGTCATAAATAAGACTAAATTCAGGGGCATTAAATTTATTTCCCCATATTCCCTCCACACAGCACGTATGCGTGTTTCAATTAAATAATGATTTTTGTTCATATCAGTAGACAAAAATACGAAGTTAACAGTACCACGGTACCTACGGGTTAACAAGTGAAAGTTTTTAGAAGTGACTGGAAATCATGACATAATACCTCAACTAACTGTCGAACTGCTTCGTCCCTGTTTTGGACTCTTCAATGGTATGCACCCACCACTGGGGTTTAAACCCAGAACCTTCGTAGACCACCTGATGCGCGCTACTGACTGGCTACAAGATGAAGTTGTCTGGAGTTTAGTGAGAAGTCGTGACCAGTAGGGTCCACCAACGTTTCGGGATTCTGGATAAATACTCACCAGCAATGACATTGTCTGGCTAGTGGCAGTCTCACTAAAATCACCAATCGGTAGACGTATACATTCATGAACTAATCACCGCGTTCGCTGCCAGTGACTAAATGGTCTACGAGCTTGGCTCGTAACCTAATCCCTACAAACAGACGCTTGAAAAATAACTTGAAAGCAGCGGATCGGAAGTGGGTGAGAGAATATTATAATCTCTTCTTAACACTTATGCCCGTATATTTCGCAATCTAACTTTGACCTACATAATATGTGATTCGGAATATGGGATCAAGGTGGTGAGTCCCTGTTTCAAATATGAAAGAGACACATTTGAATAGGGATTGTGAAACCTCTCACATTAGGGGATAGTGGATCGTTTGGATTTATTTCCACTTCAATATCAGCAGTTGAACTGAAGACTGGGGCAGTTTTTCCATCAGATTTTGGTGCTGATGAATCATGTCCATCTGCCTCTTTTAGAGCTGACCACTTGAGAATATGGCAACTTAAAGTTACAAAACTGAGAGTCGAATAACCTTCGTCTAAAAGTTCACTTCTTATATAGTTTTGTAAACCTTTTGAAATCTTGAAACCTTCTGTCTTTTCATCGAAAACAGGATTGAAATAAGATGGTTAATACAAGCCCAGAGTCTACTATTTCTTATAATCATCTGAAGACGGGTGTCCAAAGAAATTCATAAGATATTTCAGCAAAACACTGCAGAAGAAGCCTATATTCATCTGGTTTATTTCTAGAAGGAGGTGACGTATAAGCTACAGACTTTGACTTTTGTTTCCCATATCCTATCCGCCGACTAAACTTATTCCTGTCTACAGAACTAGTCGTGAACTTTTGCAATCGAAAGGTTCCTGCCTAAAGCCAACTCAAACTGTTCTTGCGAATGCACACGTACATTTCAGAGAAAGTACACAGAAAGGAAAGAAAGACGGGCATCCATCCACTCCTTCTGACACATTCAAAAAAAGCTGAGAATCATGAATACACATAATAATAATAATAATGATTTACTTTATTCCAAAAACAGTACTTGTGATACAGAATGGAATTTTCAGCATTATTCACAATATTGCATCTGATTTCCTCAAATTATAAATAAAATTAATCACAAAGAAAATTTTTCTACATTTACAATACGTTAATATAAAAATAAATAAATAAAAAATAAAAAAACATGCAGCATATAAAATGGAAATAATAATAATGATAGCAGCTAAGGTAATGATAATAATAATAATAATACAAGTGGAAATTGCCGTGGGCTTGTTTCACACAGTATTGTCGATGCGGTATGCAAATCCTTTCATGATTAAAAATATTGAATATGATGTTCTCTTTACATGATATGGTGAGGGGAAAAACAAAAATTACAGCAGTCATAGAGATAAGTTGGTGTTTGCAGTTATGAAAGTGAGAACAAGAAGCAACACGACCATAAATATAATAGAAATAATAAAAGTAAAACTTGAAGGTATATAAAGGTATATACATTCACCACTCCTGTTATTACTGTCACCATAGTTTTCTCTGACCCAATGATCTTAACTCGCACAAATGATTTCGAGTATATTTCAGTCGATAACTAGTGTAGCATTACGTAATTTTTTTTCCGCCTGTATGCTGCCAGTCCACTAGTGCTTCTCTTGTTAAAACAACTAATACAACTCCTCGAATATTCACAAAAACTTAGGTTAAATAACCATTTCGTTTGTTTGTCATTTGTAATTGGTAATGCTGTCAACACACACCTCATCCATTACTGTCTCCCCAAACTACCACCTTCGTACCAGTCTTATGCCAATGAGACAAAAATGTATTTTCTTAATTTTTAAATACTATTCATAGGATTTCACCGTAACCTGATATCGGTTACGGAACAACTGTGAAATTCGTGAGTATTAGACAGTCGTTTCGTCCTAGTTCGGGACTATTCATCAGTGCCCATCTAATCCAAGAGTTCGAATCCAGGACCTTGCAGTTAGAAGACAAGCTGGCTCATATACTACTAAAAGCAACAGGACGAATTTACCTTTAGTTCTAGTGAGTATTTGGGACCACTGAGGTCCCCCAACGACTTGGGAGTGAAAACAAATAGTCGCTACGGATAACATTGGATAAAAGTCGAGCTATATCGTGAACTGGCGAAAGTCAGAATCCATAATCTTGTCACTGGATTGGGTTCCAGTAGTTGAATGGTTTACCAGCCTGCCTTTTAAAATGAAGGTCCTCGGTTTGAACCCCAATGGTGAGTACCAACGAAGAGTTCCGAACTATGGCGAAACAGCTGTTCAATACTCCACTACTGGTTTTCCACTTGTTCTTTAACCAATGTCAGCTAATGATGGTGTCGTGTAACCAGTCAAATCCCCGCAAAACAACACTTGAATACCACTTATATTTCAGGTTATCTGTATTTGATGAGAAGTTTCGAAATAAAAATGTAAACTTTTTATGCGGCAAATATTTTTTCCTTTTTAATCTCACGAAGATGGTGAAGGCAACAAGCCATATCAATTGGTACAGTGTGAATTGAGTACCTGTCAAGGTTGAGCAAGCAGTCAGATTAAGTGAGTTCATGCCTTTTATACTATGCATAATGTTCCGCATCACTTCATAAATTTAAAATGACACCGTCGTTGTTTTAATGAATGCTCAGTCCAACTACACCTGCAATTTAACGATGAGCAATCGGCTGCAAACTCTATAACCAGCACGCATAATTCACTAGTTCTCTGCACTCTGACGAAATGTTTCTCTCTTCCCTATCCACTGAAAAGACTGAAATACACTATCACAGAATGATAACTGCTCGTATTATGTAGTCTATTAGATTTCAGTCTGAAACACTGCCATAAGACGAATTTCATACATTCCCCCCAAAACCAATGTTTTCCTTGCATAGTTGCAAACAACTGCGGCTGCATTAGCGTTGAGAAATATTTAGTAAAAATCACAGGTCTAACTGTGTGATCTGTGTAACAGATATTATTCTGAGAAAATTAAAACATTTAGTCCCTTTGATAACTTTGAATAATCACCGACAATACCCATTGAGTCATGAACAAAATAAAAAACAAATTCAGCGGCGAAAATACTTCTTTACCGACGAAATCATCTTTAGAGGCTGCACAGACGTATTTATGCTTACCAAAAATGTATAGTGGTCTATTATTGAGTAGACGATTGGCGGGTGATGTAATTGATATAATTACTCGGAAGTGGCTTCAGAAGTGAAAATTAAAAGTTGTAAATTACGTGGTGCTCAACGGAACAATGATAGAAATTTGACAAGGTTAAAATTGCTATTGAATGAGAATAAAGGTGATAGTTGAGTGTCAATTTAAAAAGTGTGAAAGGGGTGTGAAAATGTACTAAAGGAAAATATGAGAGTGGTAATAGTGAATTAATTATTAAAGCAAAAGCAAAGGAAAAAAAAAATTAACAATTTTTTACAGTGAACGACTAGTGAAGAGCTTAAGACCATGGTAGAATAAGAGACTAGACAAACGTATTCTGTATACAGAGTACGGGATTGTATTGACGAATTGCCGGCGCCTCCGCCATACCCAAAAGCCGAAACCTGACACCCTTTGTACCATTTGGCCTCACCTTGTTGAAATTTGAATAAGACTTCGGTCAGCCATCAAACACACTTTCTACGCCACATCCCTTCCCTTCACATACCGAAGAATTTCGATCCCTCTACCTACGATTAAAGGACGAAATTCTGTGGGCTCTACTTCAAACTGTATTCACAAGTTCACCTGTAGTTGCAGTGACACACAAATATGTAGGTAGAACCAATAGAATGTTCCAATATCGTGTGGTCATCGAAAAGAACATCTTCCAAAATGGTTATTGAGACACAGGGAAAATCCCTATGCAATTATTAATCTGAATAGAAATCCAGCGTCATCATCCATTGCAAAGCATCTGTTAAAGTCAGGTCACAAAATCAATCAATATTAACGACTACTTTACAATTATTTCATAACATAACTCTAATTCAAGGTTGGTTATAGAAGGTGATGAGAGCACTTTGGGGAATAATCACATACATCGTAAACAATGTTTACAAAAACAGCAGACTTCAACCTTCGCCTACCATGGTGAGCATACTTGACCTATTTAAGTCTGACTGGTCATTAGCAGAGTATGTACTTTTGTTTTATATATAACTGAGTAATTGTCATGCATGTTAGTTGTAAAGCGGTTGTAAAGAAACTAAGAAATGATGCTATTATCTGGCGAAATTTGTCTTCTGAAGGCCTTATGCAGATATTCCTCTGTTATGTTTAGAACCATAGAAGTTAGTTGGTCTCGACATTTAGCTGACGAGTCCTAAATAGAGCGCTATAATAATCTAATAATAACCACTTTACTCCAAACAAAAATAATCATACAGAATGGTATTTTCAATGTGTTTTACATGTATTGCACAATTTAGTTCCTTTTCTAAATATGTAGACACATAAAACTTGAAATCTCAATAATGATATTAGAAGTGAAACCACTTTAAACAGAATGTTGATGGAAATATAATGTTTTTACGAATTGATCACCGATTGATATCATTTAGAGGATCACTGTAAACCAGGGAATACTGGACAGCTAGTTGTTTCATCCTAGTTTGGGAATCATTGGCAGTACGCACCCAATGGCAGGTTTCGAACCCATGGCCTTCCGGTTACAAGGCAATCTGATTCGTATACCATTCAACCACTAGTATCCGACTTCTCGATGGCCAACGCATGAATTCTAAATTCTACCAGTTGGTGATTTAGTGCGACTGGCACCAACCAATGTCATCAGTGGGACATCCATCCTCACACGCGACTGGATGGACCACACGACTTCTCATTAGAACTCCAGGAAACTCCATCCTTTATCAAGTCACTAGCTAGCATCAGATTGATTTTCAATTGTTGGTTTGTATGGATTAGATTGGATTTTACGAGTTGATCACGGATTGATATCAGTTACAGAACCATTGAAAACCAGCCAGGGAGTACTGGACAGCTGTATTATCCTATATATAATGAATTCTAAGTATACGGTATCAGGCAATAATAATCTTTGCTTATACTTTCCAGTTCAGTTACTAATTTAAAAAGTTTATAAGTTCCTTTCTGATATTCGACTCTTTACAAAACATCCGTGCTAAATGTGGTATCATCAAATTCCTACACACGTAAGCTGAACGAGCACAATCAAAAAAATCTTATGAAGTATCTCCTGGTTTCACTCCTGAAGAGATCCACGGAAACAATTGCGAATGAAGAGGATGTTCAGTATCAGACAAGATAACTTTAGCCAAATGCTTGCAAGAATTGAAGTGCGTTTTGACAATAATGTCAGTTGGCTGAGTCAAATAAAGCACACAACTAACCTACTCATAGACTTCAGGCTTCTGTGTTATGTGGAATATGAAAAAGAGAAGACATTCAGCGAAGAGACTCTTTTCGGCGAATTCATTCACATAGCTGTACAATCGCATTTATATATAAATATTTGTGTGTGTGTGTACATGAGGTTTGTCAAGTTTAGATAATTGATTAGTTAATACAAGAATGACAAAGTTAATCAGACAGCAACTAAAGTAAGACTGAGTTAAAAAACTAGATGACGTAATATAATTGGCTAAAATGTTACAACTTAGGTCAGGATAGCAACAGAGGTAATTACAGGTAGAGATTAAGTAGAAGTGAAATTGAGTGAATAAGTTGGATGACGTAACATGAATGACTAGAAACTGAGCGTTGTTCAAGTCAGTAACAGTGGTAGTGGGGTGTAGAGATTGAATCGGGTGGGGGTAGAGAACAAGAAAGTTGAGAATGTAAAATGTTACAATTGAGAAGACAAAATAATACTAATGAAGAGACAGAAAAAAAAAAAAGATTAGGTAGAATTTACATGTTGGCTAATAAGATAGATTACGTCCATTGCAAGTGTAGCGATTGAACGAACTTCTTCTGTATGCAGAGTTCAGGACTTAGCAAGTGAATCGCCATTGCTTCTGCAGTTTGAAGAAGTCTGATTCGTACACCTTTAGGGAGACCACCTCTTACTCTGTAGACGACGTTGAAGTTTGTTTGCGGTGTAGCTTGGTGTCCGGATTCTATCAGATGTTCTAAGATGGAACTGCGGGGGCATCGATTTTCTCCTTTGTAAAACCATGCTGGTAAGTGCTCGGTGATACGTTTGGAAAGCGAGCGCTGGGTACGGCCGACATACCTGGCTCCACACGAGCAGGTGAATTGATAAATGCACATTGATGAGGCCAGCAGCGGTAGCTTATCCTTCACGTTCACATGAATCATAGGTTTTGTGGAGAAGGTTAGTCGTAGTTCAGCTGCGAAGAAGGTCTTCTTAAGTGAGCGCGACAGTCGATTTTTTAGTGTTTCCGCAGATAGATCTCCATTGAATTGGAGGTTCATGTAGAGTAGTTTTTTCTTGACGCTGAGTATGGGCGGCTTTTCTGGTCTAGGTTTCATAGATTTTGCAATAAATCTTTCTGGATAGCAATTCTCGACGAGGATTCTCTTGAGGTTGTCCAGTTCATCTTCTACGGTGTCCGGGGTGCAGATTCTGCGAACTCTGTAGCTGAGTGAACGGATCAGGTTTCGTTTGGTGTATAGTGGTACCCAACTGTGAAAGTTAGTAAGCTGTCCGTTCCACGTCGATTTTCTGTGGATAGATCTTCTCAGTGTTCCATCTTGTTCTCTTCTGGTTAGTTGGACGTCAAGAAAAGATATTGTGGAGTTGGACTCTTTCTCCATCGTGAACTGAATTGCAGGGTGGCAGTTGTTGAACGACTTTAAGATGTCGTCTAGATTTTCTTCGTTGTTGACGATAATGAAGGTGTCGTCGACGTATCTTTTATAGATTTCGAAGGTATTGATCATTTTCTTCAGGCATGTGTTTTCGAGTTTTGCCATGAAGAAATCTGCAAGCAAAGGGCCTAGTGGTGAGCCCATAGCTATACCATCCTTTTGGCGATATATTTCGTTGTTGAAAGAGAATTGAACATTCAGGGTACACCTCAGTAGGAGTTCTTTAAGGTGCTCGGTGGGTATACCGATGTTTATTCCCATTGAGTGAATAAGTTCGCATATGTAGCATATTGTTTCAGTCAGTGGAACGTTTGTGAATAGTGATGTGACATCTAATGAAATCATTGTCTTGTTGGATACGTTGATATTTTCGATTGAGTCGATAAAGTCGAATGAATCTCGAACTGTGTGGCAGGAAACTTGTTTCCTGATTGGTTCAAGTAGATCTGCTAACCATTGAGCTGTGCGGTGATAGGGTGAATTGGTCATGTCAAGGATCGGTCGAAGAGGGATACCCTTCTTGTGTACTTTCGGGAGTCCGTAAAGTCGTGGTATATTTGAGCCAGACGGTCTAAGGGATTCGAACATTTCGTTGCTGATGAAGGATTCAGTCTTCAACTTACGAAGGGTGTCCGTTAGCTTTTGTTCGGTTTGTTCAGTCATGTTTTTCTCGTTGATCGGCTTTGTGAATTTGCATTCATCGGATAGTATAGTCAGCATTTTACTGATATAGTCCTTGCGATTCATGATTACGATTCCTCCGCCTTTATCAGGACGTAATATCATAATCTCTTCATTTTTCATAAGTTCTTTCAGCTCCTTATGGTGCCTCTTCGTCAAGATGGACCTTCCGTTGTGTTTGGTATTTATAAACTTGTGACAACAGTCGAGGATTGATGCTTTGAATTGTTGTAGGTTTTCGTCTGATGTAGGTGTGAGATCGTAAGTCTGGTTAATTAGATTTTCGAACTGAACCTGGCATTGTAGCTTGTCAATACTTGGTGGTTTTACGCAGAATTTTGGACCTAGAGATAGTGCCTCTAGTTGAGTAGTAGACAGTGTGATGTCTGAAAGATTGAATACGTACTTTTCTGGATTGCTTGGGAACGGAGATTCGGTATTAATTGTAGGCTTTAGGCTTTTGAGAAGATCTGCTTTAGTCTTGTTACATTCTTTCTGAGTGACTTGTTGTACATATTCTTCGAAAGAATGGCGTAGTTCTTGATCTAAGTCTTCGACTGCATGAGCTCTTGAGTAGACGTTTCGCTCTAGCTCAGGGACGCGTGATTGAATGGAGTCGATGTTGTTTCGTGTGTGTCGTCTGAGTGTTCTGGTATTCGGTTGGATGTGGTTGCGTCTCAGTGACTTCCAATACATCTTTGGATACTCATGTCGATCTATACAATCTCTTAAGAAATCAATCTTTGTCTTCGCTACCGCAAGCTTGACGGAGTAACGCAGGAAACCATCCAGCTCCTTCACCGTCACTGGGTCCTTGCAACGTTTGAGTACATTGAAAATCCCCATTGAGTCATATGAAAAAGGGAAGACATTCAGACATTTATGTGGAATAGTCTTTGTTGAGGAGATCAGAGAAGAATAGGTGGAGTGAACAATAAAGAAGAATGAGCAGAATACATGAATCAATAAACTGTAAGAGAAAAGGTTCAGTTATGATGGCAGTAGACAATCTCAGCTTCCTTATGTAATAAGTCAAAAGAGGAATTTTGTCCATTATAAATTATTTAAATTAATCCCAACGTGTTAAGAAAATCAAAACAAGATTTTGCGTTTAGAAATCAACACGGTACGGGACAACCAACAGGGATTTAAAGATAACAGATATTCGATTTACTCCTTATCATAGTGCCATCAATATCACAGGAACGACTGGAGTGAATCAATTCACTCAAACCTTGTTCTCATCTGAAACTGAAAGAAACAATGTGCCATTTTGTGTGGATTCAGTTTAAGGCCAGTCAAGTGAGTCCATACATATAAGAACAATTCGAAGGGGAAACTACTGGGACAGAAATGATTAGATCATCGGCATAATTAGTGAAATTATCTATGGAAGAATACGGCGAGTGATGCAGAAAGAAAGAAAAAAGGATTCGATAAAGTACAGAACCTTGAGGTACACCAGTTTCCGTTGGCACCAAAGTGGATCACTTTCCATTCAAATAGTAAGCGCATCCTGAATTCCACCGCTTTAGTGATCATAATAATAATTTATATTTCGTATAAACTGGTGTTTACAAGAAATGCATGTCATTTTTACAGGCACGATCAGTTATGCTAAAAATTACAATCCTGAAGTATCATAAATTAATACTTTTTCAAAAGTTTAAATTGTTCGTTTATTGTACAAGCAATCAGAATAGGTTCTTATAAGTGTTAAATTGTAAACCTTTCATGAAGGTCACCATCAAAGTTGAGCGACAACCCAAAATTCTTTCCGTTTCCTGCTGATAGCTATGGTCAATCAGTAAACTGCGTGTATATGGGTAAGTGCTATACCACCACTTGATTAAAAGCTATTTCAGGAAGAGGAGAACGTCCTAGGAAACTGCAAAATGGCATAAAATACAACTATGGATGAAAATATAGTTTTGTTCAATCATTGGTGTCGTTGTGTGTTTAATCAAAGTAACCAGTCTTTAAGCAAGAAACAAATATGAACAAAGAGTAATTTTTAGCTCTAAAAAAGGCCTAGGCATCTAAGATCAAATAGAGTATATTAGTGTGTAAATAAAAACATTATTGTGAGGTAGGTAAGTGATATTTAAGTGAGGAGTGAATTCAGAGATATGGAAAATTAGCATTCGTAGAACAAGCTGACCTATAGGATGTCTCACGAATTTCTGTAGAGCCTAATGGGTAACATCTTCACAAGAAGCTGAACAGTCTTGTAGATGGTAGGATCAACTGCACATTTTTATTCAAAATTTAGATCTGTAAAACCCCTATTATTTCTTTTGTTGAGGGTCCAGACTAATGTTTAATTCTCGAGGTGTCAAAAAATGCATCTAGCTGTACTACAGATCGGTGCGATTCACGTTTGTGACCACTGCCATGTCTGCTGATCAGCATGCGCCACCCTAGCTGCCACTTCTACAGAAAAACATCATGTCAACCTTAAACATCTGTGGTTCAGTTGTAGAATATTCACCAACAACGTAAATGTTCTGGGGTTTTAGCCACAGCTGACCCACTCCCCAAACCACGCTTAACCGTTAGTAGTTTCAGTAATGAGGGATGATTGAGCGCTGATTTAGCAGTTTCACCCCAAGAAAGCTTCAAAGATCACCCTTAAAATCTTGTGATCCATTCAGAACATAAAGAAATAAAATAAATAAAAGAATATTTAGACATTAACAAAGCATTTAATTGGTGGATGGTGACTAGCAGTAAAATCCACGATGTGCATTTCATCCTATCTGGGACTAGTCATCTGGGTTTACCTGCATTTCCCAGTGAGTGACGTTGTTCCCACCGAGGCTCGAACCCAGTTCCCATAGTTTCAAACGCCAAAGCGTTATCCACTAGACCACTTGGGTCACGAAAGCCACCTCTTGTGGCTCACTGGTAAATGCAAGTACATCCAGATGACGAATCCCGAATAGGACAAAATGAGCATCCTGGATTCCACTGCTAGTCGCCATCCACCAATTAAATTTTAATTCCATGCCAAGACATTGTCGAAGCATCTGCACAAGAAGTCGACATGTCACCCTGAGACTGAGCACTTCGGTCCACTCAATCGACGGGAAAATATCAAATTCAATTAAATTATCGAAGCATCCCTACTTGAAGCGAATATGCCAATGCAACCCGAGCGTTTCCATCTAAGATAATTTCCCGGCGGTAGATCAAATTCTCTTCCACCCTGCTTTCCAAGTTTCCCAGCCACAATCTTTAAATTTTTACCGGATTGCCTAAATTTTGTTTGGGTTTGATCCCTTTTTTCATTTACGCATAAAGAGAAGATACAGAATTTAGAAAAAAAAATGAAAATAAATATTCACAACTATTGCTAACAAAATTAATTGTCACATTTTATTATCTCATAACGTAAATAATTAAACACCCAAATCATCAATACAACATAATTTAAACATGCTCAAACTGAACTCACCTTACGTAAAACCTCGTAAATTAAAGCCAATGTACAGGATTTATATAGCAGTTTTAAATTATTCATCATGTGAACGGCTGTAACAATTCTTGTCAAAATACAGACAGTCTAATTTTTTCTTTTTTATGAGAAATAAAAGAGAAATAAAACTAGAACCAGAAGCTAAACTCAGACATGAATGGTGTTTTTGGTGGTCACGTCATCATGCTGAGCGTTATTCAAACAAAAAAAATGAAAGCCTTTAATGATAATAAAAAAAGATTTTAATATAATTAAAAGTAAAAATAGGATGTATCAAGTTACGACATAAAAGTGGAATGAGTTAGAAAATGAACAAGGTGAGTGAGCCATGCTAACAAATAAAGGAAATATTACTAGTGAATAACACACTACCCACCAGAATTTATGCAGGAATATAGGAAGAACCGTGGGAAAACTAAGACTAGCAATAAATGTGACGAAAATAATGAAAAATACATAAAGCTCAAAGATTCCGTGGTACTACCGTTTAAAGAATGCACATCAGAGACCTAACGTGATATTCTCAATGAATCGGGATTTAGGGTGGCATTTAAACCAACCGACTAACTCTCTCAGAGATAAATTTTTTCGGCTTTTGTTGGAACCGAATACATCAAATTAAGAAAAATAATATAATTTACCAAATACCATGTAATGACTGTGAGTCAGGTCAAGTTACATATGCCTAGCAATCGCCTTCCTCGCCCGGATGTTAGCTGACATAGGATGGATCAGGTTGGAAAAGAGCCAGTGTTGGTGAAACCAAAGCATGACTTCATCAGTCAATGAAATCCACAAAAGTCAACAACAATTTGTCAGAAGGATCAGTGACGACATGACTTCAAGTGAACATAAAGAAGACAGAGGTGATAAAGATAACCAACTAATAATAACAAGCAGCAGTCTGCATCGACGAGGGAAATCTAAATAAAATTTACCACTTTCACTTATCAAGGAAGCTTTATTTCCAGTACAGGTAACACAGATGAGAACGTCAAAATTAGGACCAGTTAGGCAAAAAAGACCTTCATTTCATCGAAGCCAGTGTGGATTTCTTCGGTAGATTCTTAACACTAGATCAGTACATCTATAACAGTTGAACGCTTCAATGCATTTCCAACATCCTCCCTCTTTCTGCACTGAATATTATAAAGCTGGCTAGAACAGATGAACAACAAGTAATTCCGCCAACGAACCAACACCAAGAACTTATCACCCATGAAATACACCGAAGGGAATGAAGATAGACCGGAGATACTTCGAGAAGACAACTGATTGATATCGCATACCAGACTGTGGCTTGAGTGCCACATAAATGGGTAACCTCGTGTTGGTTGTGGGACCGTGAGTGATACGGAAGCAATCGTTTAAGGAAGAAAAGGAAACTTGTGATCCACCTTGGAGTTAAGGATAAATTCAGTTAAAATGTATAAGGCTGTGTCATATTAAGCTGGGTGGCTATTAAATAACAAGCAGAAAACCAATTATAACTTGAAGATTTATGCGTGTGTGTGAACGATAATCAATAAAAGATTCGGTTACTATAATTGTGACACTTAGCGAAGGATTTGAAGACGTGCCATTCGTCCTAATTGGGACTCATCAGCCCAGTGTGCCTACGTCCACAGTGAATGATGTTTTTTGAAAAAACAATAAGAAGACGTAGATTCTATGAAGCGTGTAATGTCGTATTTGCGCAACAAATTGCTGACATTCTGGTCACGCATGCAGGAGTACTTGTCATACACTTTTATATAGAAGCTAAGATAGCATGAATTATTACAATACCACTCAAGTGGTGTACATTTCAGGGTCACAAATAAGAGTAAGAAAGATTGCGTAAGGGTGTGGGATAAGAAAAAGAACAGAGGGGGTAAAATACCTTGGTTCTAAATTGGATTACCAAGTCAGGTTAAAAGTAATAACAATTACGTTTTGGACACGTAAGATAGGTTAAGACATTTTCACTGCCAAATGCCCCAAAGAATTTAATTATGTGACCCAACCTTGTTCTTTATATGTGTTCAAAGGCATTACTGAAGTCAACCCGTCTCTGTGATGTGCTTCGAAACCTGTTTCCGAAATAAACTGTATCAGGTGATTTTATTTGTCGATACAACCACTTTGAAATTTGTTCTATAGCTGTAACCTTCAGAAACCTAAGGGTACTCCCTATGTTTGTGTGTCCACACATTCATGTAAACTGGTTAACACACTGGGATGTTACACTATCAACAAAGCCGGAACAAAAGAATGGTTACTGAACAAAGAATATTCTTCCCGATAAATTCATCATCAGGCTCTACATTTATACATACATTATAGTGAATGAATTAGTGTCATAAACAACATTAATATTGTTTAAATGACATCGAATCAATGATAATATCAACGGATTACAGTTCAATAGCATCAACATAACAATACACACTGAATGTCAGAAAAATTAGGAGAGATAATATTACGAATTTATGAATTTATAGTCTCTACTGAAGGCTGGTTAGGGCAGTAGGAGTGGTTGATCGGACTTGCTTCTTTTGCACACAAAGCAATGGTTGTTTCACGCGAATTGCGATAGACTCTGCTGTTTGAAGCATGTGGTACTTCGGTGTTTTTTGCAATTTATTTGGTACCATGTAGATGATAGAGAAGGATTCTTTAATGCTTACTGGCTTTGTGGCCGATTTGGACAAGATGGTCGAATATCGAATTGTTGATGGTTTTCATTACACCTTTACTTAGCCATACTGGGAGATTTTCTTGAGCGAGCACAAAAAATCAAGTTCCTAGAGCGACGGCCAATATAACTTGCTCCACCACAAGCTCAGCTGAATTGGTAGATACAATTGGAAGTGGCTAGCTAGTCTAGGTACTTCATCTTTCAGTCGAGGAATCACCATTGGTTGTGTAGGATCAATAAACAAAAATATTCAGGACGGCAATTAAAATAGAACTTGGTAGACAGCGGAACTTATTTTCACGTAGGGAACGAGATCTACGCTGTCATTTAAACGATTTATACCTACACTGTTCAGCATTTTCATACCCAAATTTCAATTCAGATGAACACATAATACTTAAATTAGACGTGTGACAAATAAATTAAATAAATTTTTAAAATGTATCATTGTTCGAGAATTATGAAACATTTCTTGTTATTATTATCATCATCATCGAGGGTGAACTTAATAAACCTTTTTGAATAATTCTGACTTCATTTTGTACAATTGAAACATTTTACAAAGTTGCATACAATCTGTCAAATCGTGTATTGAAAATGTTAACTTCAATATGGCATAAACGTGTTTCTCAATCACGTTAATGCTGGGTTATTTAGAAATGAATGAGATAAATAAAATCTACATAACGTACAAATAGTTCTACTGTAGATACATTGATGATACATTTGCCTTGTATAAGAATAAAATCAATACCTCTACGTCCTTCTCAAAACGTTCGATATGTTTTATCCACAAATTGAGTTCACATGTGAAACAGGGGAAAAAGAAAATACTTAACTGTTTCTTGATGTTCTGCTGTAAAAACGGCTAGATGGCAGTTTTATGATGGATGAGATTTTCAACTGGATCATGAAGGCTAGGTTGGCATACATCAACTTGAGCCACTTCTGGCTCGTCGCGACGTAAGTCTGGCTGTCAAAGGTCTGACATACAATGCTTCGGTGTCGGCTGTTTTGCTGTAGGCCGATGAAACCTGGCCTGTCCGTGCTGAGGATGTGCGGCGTCTCTACGTGTCAGATCATCGCTGTCTTCGCAGGATTGCTTGCCTTCGACGGAATCATTGCGTGAGTAATTCTGAGGTTCGGCAGCGTGTGTTTGAACACATTGGAGATCACCGTTCACTGAGTGTTATCATCTGGGAACATGGGCTTCGGTGGCTCAGACATGTGCTGCGAATATCATTCCAAAGGCTTGCCTACAGGTCTCTGTTCTCTAGCCCTGTGACGGGATGGAAAAGGCGGAGGGGTGGTCAGTCCGTGATGTGGCATCATGGGGTGAAGGATATATTGTGATAGATTAGCATCGGTTAGTGCCTCACGACTCCCTAGTTCGGGTCCGAGAGATAGCTCGAATAGATGGCTCGAAATGTTATCGGATATGGCCAAGAATTGTAATCCATGGCGAAAGTGCTAACATTTCCTTCCTTCTACCCTTCCGAATGATGTTTGAAATTGTTAAATATGACTGTTCTCCTTCCAGATGAAGTTCTTCATCCGTTCTTCACCTGTATTTTTTTTTACTTTTAATCGATGTTGTTTTACTTTTCTTGTGTGGCGCATCTTCTTGAAGACATATTGTACCAAGTTTTTCTGCGGATGAATTCATGGGTTGGTCAGTAAACTCCCAATTCAAGAGGCTTGTTCCTCTTGTATACAAAAGAATTTTTATCCCTACCCTGGTGTTTTCCGCTATAGTACCCTTCATACCTGACACTTTGGATGATAAAATAAGGAAAATAGAAAACGCATTATATGAGAACGGATATCCAGTTATAATTTGTTAGTCTCCATGATGGGAAGAGGTAGAAAGAAATAGCCTGCAAACTGTGCTGAAGAAACGTATATGTGTATATGACAGTACTGTTCATAGGCGAATTACAGACATTGAAATTCTGAAAGATAATAGCTAAAACATTCATTGCCTCAACATTGTTTAAAAATCACCACACGCTGTAAAATTCCAAGGCGGGTGTGAAGGATAAGTCAGCGATTCTAACCACTTTGGTGTACACTTATAATTTTAACTGCTCTCGAGGAGACATTTACAAAGGCAGAACGATTCGGCAAACCAACCGTCGCCTTCTAGAGGAGTGTCCAAAGTGCTTAGGCAATAATTGGTGAAGTCAATCAGGAGTTCCATATTGGCACATCTTGTGGATATGAACCACCGGGTAGCTAAAAAGCAGAGTGCAACCTCAATTCTCGATAATTCTACGCCTTCAGCTGCAATGCATAACTGAGGCAGTTTAGTCCTAAGCCTGAAAAAGAGTGAAATTTAAGTGTCAGGCTAGCTAACCTAACTCATAAAATGCAATCCATTTGCCACAGTAAATTGGAAGCATAGAAACATTATCAGAAAATAAACGTATTCTTCGCTGGAATCTGGAAAGATGGAGTGACTAAAGGTTGTGAAAGCCTTCGGGAAGCCAGTTAACCGATGAGTCTTATTTCAATAAAAGTGAAAATGGTAAAGTTCAACAATAGCGTCCCAGGAGTGTGAACGCTCCAATGACCTTGAAGGCATGCTAGTCATTGGCTAACAGCATCTGTCATTACCATAGATGATATATCAACGTTATTTACCAACTTAAGAGCAAATTTCACCCAGATCACGTTTTTAAGTACTGTTTGGACAATGTGTTAGTAGCTGGTTTTAATTAGCATTAGGGTTAGAATTACGGTTTGGATAAGGGTTATGATTAGGGTTAGGATTAAGGTTAGGGCTAGTGTTAGGGTCAGGATTAGGCCTATGGTTACGATTAGGTTTAGATTCATATAGTTGATGTCATTTATTTTAATTTGTTATATTATCTACGTTTTCCTGGTCAGCAATCGTCTATCCTCTTGCTGGAAACTATAATAATTCAACCAAGGGCCTTCTTGGAGGACTGCAAGCAGGATGAGAGAGATAAACGATTCACAAAAACAGTTTATCTGTAGTCATCTCGGTGAATACATGTACAGAATCTAGTCTAACTTAGCAAGTGATGCTCTTCATTATAACAAGGACTTTATTTTAAGCCATGTCAGAGGAAGATAACCTGTTTAATGCGTTTTCAAGCATTTTTTGTCTATATACATCATTTCTGAGCAAACATTCCCCATTTTTATGATTGGTCAGCTGAAGGTCACTCGTGCGTTCGCACTCCTAGGATGCTATTGTTGAAATTTGCCGTGAAAACAAGAATGGTTATATTGAAGCCACATGTTTCACTCGAAACCCAGGGGAATAATGAACAAATAACTGATAATTTTAGTTTATTCCCTCTAAAAACAACTTTGCTTATTCCCTTACGTTCTCAGTAGAACATCGGGGCTTCAAGCAAGAGGCCTGAAGTTTCGGCAGCAGTGATTTTGTCTTTTACGGGGTGGGGTTGCTAACCAAATGCGTGTTTGGCAAGCGTTCTATCTCAAAACCACCGATGCACCTAGAGGCATTACGCTCAAAATATTCCGATATCCGTTCATAAAAGCTCAAGATAGGTTGTATTACCACGGTTCAAACATTATGAGGCCAAGTTAAACCTTAAACACCACTAGTTAATAATAGAGTTTGGCTGCACCAATGACCTTGAAACACTCACTGAGCAAGTTAGTGAAACCTGACAAATAATGTTATCATCTTCAATAAAATATGCTCATCAAAGTGTTATACTATTAAATGGGATATCCGGAATGTCTCAGCTTAGGCTTGGGAAAGATTAAGTTACTCTTTAAGCCAAGGACAAGTTAGTGTTAGATTAACCTAACAAAGGCGACATTAGAGTTGATTCGGGTTAGACCACAGTTATTTTAGGTGACAGAAGGTTTAATTCGAGTTAGATTGCAGTTAGTTTAGGGATATTTTCACGTTAGGGTTAGGTTCAGGAAAGATTAGGGTTAGAAGACCTGAAAATTGCATGCATAGAACGTAGTTAAACTACTCTATTGTTATAAGAATAGTACTTGTGCGTTGGTATCAAATGACTAGCCTATAAAATTTATTAGGAAGATAAGTAAAGGCCGAAAGCAAAATAAAAATAATTGTGAAACAAGTAATGATAACATAAATAAGACAGAATATAAGTCATCCACTGTTATACCATATAAGGAGGGGACATCAGAGACCCTACGTAGGATTCTTAATAAAGCAGGAATTAGGGTGGCATTCAGACCTACAAACTCACTCAGAGACAAGCTATGTAGGTTAAAGGACCCAGTTGACCCAATTAAGCAAAATAATATAATTTACAAAAGACCCTGCAATGACTGTGAGTTAGGTCAACTACATAGGTCAAACTAGTAGGGTATTCCGATTGCCGGAACATAAGAACTTAGCTGAGGTAAGAATGGTTGACCCCACCCGCGAAGATAAATAATTTAGAAAAAAGCTCAGCACTACACTGCACTGCATGCATTAACACACAACCACACAATAGGGTGGGTGGGACAGAGTCAAAATTCTAAGAAGTAATCTATGTAGGTGGAGAGAAAGATTGATTACTTCCTGGTTCATCGAGTCTACCTACATTCAACACATGTAGAAGAAATGACTCAATTCAAAAACCAGAAATATGCATGGAAGATACTAATACCACCAGTCAAATCAGAAGAGGATTATAAATAATCGTAAAATCCTATTTCAATTCACGTACATCACAACATTCTAACAAGTTACTTATTATGACTGTAAATACACTCGTCTCATTTCCCATCTGATTGTATTTGATTAATGATGCTAATATTATTATTTCTGAATGTACATTATCCTATATTACTGATTTTTATACAAACGTCTAATCGGTTCCACATATGTATATAAATGAAGGAAAAATTTTGTGTGAGTAACTTTATATGATTATGAGCAGTAATAAATTGTGCTCGAAACGTGGGCATAAGTTAATATTGCTGTATAACACCGCTGTGTGATTTATCAAAATAAAATCATATTCATAATGGAGTAATGCTCCACCACAGTGCCCAAGTTTTATACTTATATTAATAGTACTTGTGCAATTTGGTAGATTGTAATTCTATTGTTGGTAACATTTATTTTGATGAAGTCCCACAGAGTTATACAGCAATATTCACAGATGATGTTTCGAGCACAATTTATGGCTCAGTAAATATTACTGTATCACACTACGAGACTTTATCAAAATAAATTTCATTCACAATAGAATTACACTCTGTTGATACTCTAATCTAAAACTGAGAGCTATTTTTATCACATGTGAGGGGAAGGTATCCTCTGTAGCACTTTGCTACAGTTTTTATGCATTTTTTTCAAAAATATATGTATTCCATATACAAAAGTGCCTCCTTCACGTGACTGGTGCGTTCGAGGTCACTCGCTGATTGGTAGTTGGTGCTGCTAAAAGTTTAACTTTGCCCATTGGGAATACTGCAGACATGACGCATAATAGCACCTATAATACCCTATTCTATATTTAACACGAGACCTGCCTGAATCACTCGGCCATCTAAATTGCCACGCAACACAATACAGTTAGTATTTTCTCTAATTCTTATTATTCTAAACACTCAGTTATGTGTTTTTAGTTGTGAAATCTACTCACGCATATTTCTGATACGATTTCAAGCTCTCGGTGTATTTTTTTCCGAAGACGAACGGAGAAAATGTCAAGGCGGATTAGTTTAGGCTTCGAATCCGACAGCATTGAATCAAACAGTATGCTACAGACTGCCATCTTATTTGAAGGTCCTGGATAGAAAGAAAGTATTCTGCAGGAATTTCTTTGTGGATTCTGAACATCACCTAACCGTTCTGTTCATAGCCAAGTTATTATTCAAGTTTGGGGTGATACAGGCGATAGGTATTCGTATGATGATTAAAACATTTATGAATCTTTACTTTGGACTTCATAACTTAATGAAGAGACCTACATCACCAGGATTTGTGATCGTAAGAAAGATACGACCCGTGAATAATTCAAATAAGCTTTCAGATTATTTCCTATCCTTTAGTTTTTTGACTAGTGGTTGGTGTAGATCCAATGAACAAAGACTGACTGATCGATCCTATTTAAAACCCTAGCTGAGCTCCACCCTGCTATATGATTGTGTATCAGTGAGCTCAGTGTGCTGGCTAAGTTTTACCCGAA